>KZ109566.1:11809-139292 GCA_002116395.1 Ramularia endophylla | reverse complement strand
GCTATTTTAGGTGAGTCTCTTTTGCTGACTGATGGGGAAGGGGAGATGAATGATGTGGGTTTGTTGAGAGGATAAGGGATCTTATTGCTGACTTGTTTCTAATAGTTTCGTTGGGTAAACCTAGTTCGGCGGCGCTGGAGAAGGTTTGTGCGCAGACGGAGGCTTTGTTGGATGATTGTGCGGGGAAGAATGGAGGGGCGGCGGCTTTTGTTAATGTTGGGAGGGATTTTTTGAGTGGGTAGGAGAGGGGATGGTGGAACACCACACCCACCCGACCTGGAGCCAGAACTGCGAAGCGAGGAAGAAGGGGTGGGGTGGTATGAGGAGGGATGGAAGGGGGGAAGGTTGCTGTTTCCATGTCAGTATGGGTTGATTATGTTGATGCGAGCAGTGTAAGGGTTGGCCAGCTCAGATATGGAATTCTGAATTTTTCGAGGGATATGGTACTGTGGGCGGGTTGCAATAAGTTTCTTTCCGGAGAATTGAAGCTGATAGGTACATATAGCACCGCGCTTTCTATGAACATGCATGAGATGGCTAAAGAATCTGGTATCCGACCCTTGAGCCTGTAACGTACATGACAGTGTCATTGCTAATACTTTCACAGACCGAAGTTGTCTATATGAGACATATTCAATGGACGCCTTCGTATCCTTCAGGCCTTTTCAGCCCGGTGGATTTCGGGGAAGTTCCTGCCTTGAATGTTCTGAACTTCTTCCCTTGTCCACCGCAGATGACACAATTCTCCGCTCCTACCAATACCAAGTACGTTGCTTCCTTGTTGAGTACCAAGTACGTTGCTTCCGTATTGGATTCCATTCCTAGGTCATCACGCTAGTTACATCGGAGGAGCGCCTGAGAAGGAGGCAGCGTATCCTTTAGGCCTCTTCCCACCCACCTGCCCCAGAGCCAAAACTGCGAAGCGAAGAATATAAAATTCGGGAATTGGTACTATGTTTCTCCAATAGGCGTCACCGCAGACTCCCCTTGACGAGAAGATACATTGGAGACAAGGTACGATCATCAAACGTTTTATACATCGACAGTACCAAGGTAATCATTCACCTACAACCTTTCAGCGATGTGGGTCCTGCCGCTTTTTAGTTTGGCGTCGACTCATCATCTGCACTGACTGATACGAGCCATTACATACTTTCATCAACTTGTCTAGCGACTTTTTCTTCTTGCCATCATCCGAACATGCCGTCCAATCGCCAATTCGGGCTGCTGAAGTACGAGGATAACAAGCTCTACAGCAACGAGACTCTACGGGGTTTCATTAGACAGAGGGATCATCTTCGGAGGAATAAATGTCGGGCGTTTTGCTTGAGGAAGGTGTGCATTTTATGATCTTGACCGATTGAAATGAAAAAGTCTTGAAGCTTGCAGAGAGATATCAGCTAATAGAATTCCTGAATCACAGCTCTGGAAACTCGATAAAGCCCTGGTCGAAAATTCCGACCATGATGAGCCATCTCAAAATCTCAGGAAGATACGGGACGTTTACCTCCTTGCCCAAGAGCACTTGGCTCAAACTTCAGCAACGAGAGATGAACGCACGCTACTTGAAAAGCAACGGCGAGTTTCATTTCTTGTGAAGAGGCTTGTACTTCTGGAGACAAAAAATCAGCTGCGTCTTCGACGCTTGGAAGAGCACAGAAAGCGTATCCTTGCTTGGAAGAACGATGAGCACCATTACTCGCGTATCGTCGTGGCACAGAATCAGCAGCACATACTCCTGAGAGAGATGCAATCGGTGATGGACTTCGACAGACGGAAAAATGCGGCATGGCTGGAATCTAATCGACTGCGATTCTATGGATCTTATGCTTTTCGATTCATGGATCTTGCGGCGGAGATTCGGTCAGTATCTGTGTTTTTGGAAGGACGGGCTGTCTTGCTGATCAGTAGAGTTATAGGAACATGATCTATGAGATTGCCATGGCGTATAACGATGAGGGCAAAATCTACCAAGCCCCTTTCAGAGCTGGACCAAGGAGATTTTCTCGAAGAAGCTGGAGTCCGGGTAGTAAAGGTTTGACATTGCTGGTTCCACAGCTTGCGTTGCTCAGAGGTTTGTTGAACTTTCTCCCCCTTAGATTTCTGGAGATGTAGAAAGAAACTGATGATAGCTCGAGCAGTCAGCAAAAAGATTCATGCGGAGGCTAGGGGTTATCTGTAAGTCGCTCGCTCGCATTGAAAAAGAAATCGGAAGAAAAAATACATAGCTGATGTGTTTTAGCTCTTCTGGCACTATCACCTACAACCGCGACTATTACGGCACTATTACACCCGCTTTTCATCCACCTCTCACGCCACCTCTTCTGGAGAATCTTACTGTCATTCTCACTCATTGGTGTGATAACGAACGTGGACAAGTAGCCAATCTGGTAAAGTATCATAATGATGCTAAGCCTCTGAAGAATCTCAAGATTGTGATGGAAACGGGCTGCAGTAGGTATGAAATGGATTGCGATGCAGATGGGGAGTTCATTAAGGAAGTGTTTTTGCCGTTGAAGGGATGTTTGGAGGCGACTAAGCTTATTTTGGTGAAGTTTGGGAAGTTGGAGGAGGGTGTGAGGGAGGTCCTTAGGAGAAAGGAGGATGAAGAGGAGGTTGGTAAGTAGAAAGGTGATGATGGTGGAATGAAGTCGTTGTCATCTGTATTGTTTTGCTGCTTGACTAATGGCGGTTATACTAATAGCCTGAAGTCATGCTGGGATCTTGCCCGAACCGATGTTGTGCCTGACCTCAATCTCAACAAGCGACGTCGATCTCCAAAACATCACTACACGAAAAATGCCAACATCACCGTTGCTGCTTCTTGCACCATCGCCAAGAGCCAAGGCGTGGCAGCAGCAGGGAGTCAAAGAGATAGTGCCCCGCTTGTAATAGGCATCCGATCCGACGGCGGGATGTTTACCATGACGAGCATACAAAACGATGGAGTCCCCCGTATGGTGCAGAATCTGTTACACATACTACTGTATGACCTCAACTTACTTTCTACAATGCATAGAGTAGCGGCTTATCTGGGAATCTGCCAGCACATATTCGCCGCATTTGCCACGACACCCATTGTCAACCTCGCAGGTTATGGATCCTTCCAGGGACTGACTGTCAACACTTCTCTGACCAACGAATCACTTCCCGTACCGGTGGATGCCTGGCTAGGGATTGATTATGCCTCACAACCAGTGGGTGATCGCAGATTTCGTCCTGTGGAGACACGACCTACAGCATTCGAAGGAGTTCGATCCGCAACAACCTATGGCAAGATTTGTGTCCAGGACCCCGCTGCTATTTCCTATGAGCAAGATGAGGCCTGCTTGAACTTCAATGTCTTCCGAACAAGCAACATACCGCTCAGCGAGAAGCTCCCCACTCTGGTATGGATCCACGGGGGCGGTTTCGTCCAGGGTTCCGCTCGCAGTCTAGATGGTGCTTCTTTCACAGCTTCATCCGAGAATCCAGTCGTTGTCGTTACCTTCAATTACAGGCTCAACTCGCTTGGTTTCCTACCATCTGCCCTCTTCGAAGAAGAAGGTCTGTTGAACCTGGGACTTTTGGATCAGCGATTTCTCCTGGAGTTCTTGCAAGAACATCTTAGCTCTTTTGGTGGTGATCCAGATCAGATCACTCTTGGTGGCCGATCCGCTGGAGGACACTCAGTTGGCATCCACTACTTTCACAATTATGGAAATGATACTGGGAAGCCCCTTTTCGCTCGGGTCATTCACCAGTCTGGGTCTGTCACTGCGAGGGGCTTCCCCAATTCTAGCTATCCGCAATACCAAGCAGACTTCAGCCGCTTCATGGGAGCCCTTAACTGCTCGCTCGATGCCGGTAATGCTGCCGCCATGGAGTGCCTCCGAGCAGCACCAATCGACGTCATCCAGTCCGAGAGCTCTCAAATGTACACTGATGGTCTCCCATCCATCGCCTGGCCATTCCAGCCTACTCTAGGAGGACCATTACTAGAGCGACCTGGCTCGGTGTCAGGTCGTGAAGGCACATTCTTTCATCTTCCTGCAATTACCTCACATGTCACTAACGAGGGCAAATTCTACACACGAGGCGACCTGGAGACGAATGATGAATTCCTTCAATTCATGCAACAAACCAGTCCATACCTCAACACGACGGACATCGCAATCATCAACGATCTCTATCCAGATCCAATTACCCATCCGGATTCGCTCTACGCAAACTCTCCAAATTCAACACAATACAATCGCTTATCAGAAGCCTGGTCCGATTACGCCTACATCTGTCCCAGTCGAGAGACAGCATATCGAGTTTCATCAGCTGGCGTACCGATTTGGCGAGTTCATTTCAATGCCCCTGACGCTCCACTAGCCTATCGATCCTGGCGAGGGATCCCACATACTTCGGATACACGATATACATGGGCTTCGAAGAGCGTCCCTTACCCTGTGACGGCAGACATCTATCATGCGTATCTGGCTAGCTTTGTCACTACTGGAGACCCGAATACTGTGAGATTGAAAGGGACACCGGAGTGGCCACTGTATGATGCTTCGAAAGGGGCAGGTGCTGAGCAGTTGATCATTAATTCGGGGAACCTCACGGTTGTGGAGAAGGATAGTTATCGGAGAGAGCAGTGTGAGTTTTGGAATAGTGAGGAGAGGGCTGGGAGATTGAACAAGTAGTTGTGACCTATCTCGGGTGTTCGAGGTCTCGCCTGAGGTGGCGATTCTTGTACTGACGTCTTTCTACTCATACGCATGGTAGTTGGAAGACAGTACGGAGAACTGGTGGGGATACTGCTTCGCGGGTACAATCGTATTATGTCCTTGCTGCGTGTCGAACGAAAACCGTGGGTGCAACAGCTACGAGCTACCTCCTGCATTCAAGCTCCGGTCTGCAAGGACGTCTTTCACACTGCTACCTGTCCCATCCAAAGCCTTGAAACGAATTTCGCCCGTGATGACGCTGTTTGTACTGCTGCCTTTCTACTGGGCTACAGGGTAGGCGGAGGACAGTGTGGGGAGCAGGGAGAATCTATCTGGCGTGGTCATGTCCTAAGACCTTCCATTCTGCGTGTCAAGCAAAAATTGCAGCTTCCAGCTACCAGCCATCATCCGTATTCAAGGTCTCGCCTGAGACGACGCCTTTCATACCGCTGCTTTCCTAGTAAGCGCTATAGAGGGAGAAATGTAGGGCGGAGAGCACGGTGAACTCACCTGGCGTGCTGCGAAAACTTCTTTCGAAGTCACTTTCCGTTCTGCGTGGCGAAAAAGGGGTCGATAGGCCTCGAAGCGAGACTCCCCTGCAAAGCCGGCTTTTGTTCCGCTACCTACCTGCTCCGCTGCTGAGAGAGTAGACGGTAGCGCGGAGAGCATGAATGTTCTACTTGGTGTGATGCAACATCCCCCTTTCGCAGTCAAATTTAGTGTACATGTCAGAAAGGGGGCGGCCTACCTCCCCAGCGAGCCTCCCATGCGATGTCATCTTTCCTGCCGCTGGCTTTACGATCCATAGCAGAGAGAGCGAGACGTACGGAGAGAGAACCGAAAGGTTACTTGGTGTGCTGCAAAGCCTCATGTCAAGCCAATCTCTTTTCTGCGTGTCAACAAAGGGGTGCCGTGCGCTTTTCGGTGGTCTCGACCGCAATGACGCATTACACACCACTGGCTTTCTCAACACCTGCGGAGAGGATTGAAAGCTGAGAGAGAACATAGGATGTACACTTGGTGTGGCAAGAAATCTCGTTTTTGGTGTCGAAAAAAGTGGGTATCTGGTGCAAGTCTTTTCTTCACTTCAATCCCTTCCTCTCTCTCAAAAATCATTCATCTCTTTCATTCATTCATCTCTCTTCACTTTCAAAAATTCATTCGCTCAAAGTGTTTCACCGCCAAACATTCCCTCCCATGTCCCACAATTGCTGCATCACCTCACTTTGGCGCGAGGAGGAGGACGGAGCGGGGCGGAAGCGGGACTGCACCAAACGATTGGTTGCGTGCTCGATATCCTGCACGCTATCACTGGGCAAAAAGGGGAAGGTGCCAAACTCCACGCCAGCTTTGCATTTCTCTGCGCCGTATCTATACGTATAAGAGTCTGTTAGTGCCCGTAGTCGAACGCATTGCTTTGCAGAGGTACTAACCGCGCAAGTCTGTCCGCCAATTCATTCCCCAAGTCTCCGTCGTGCGCCCTCACTTTCACTCCCGCACTCTCAATGCCCAATACACGCAACTTTGCTTCAATTTCATGAATTTCGTTGGCGATTTGCTGGACATCGTGACGGTTTCTGACCTAGCGCAGCGTGTTAGCATGTATTATAGGGTGGGCGAGTTGCTGGGAAGGGGTGTATGTTTCCAATCAACTCTCTGCTAAGCCAACATCTTTGAAAGGAACAGGAGTCCTCTCGAAGGCTCAGTCCGAAATGCTGGATCTGCGAGGTGCCAACAGTGTATGCAACTTACGTTTGCGGGACGGTCGTCCTGGTCCAACAAACGGAGGGCTGCGGTGTCGTCTATATATATAAAGACCCGGTCGAACAACACAGCGGGAGTGCCGGCAGGGGGGTCGCCTTCGGCCATTGCGAGAGCTGTTTTCAGCGCCCTCAGGGCACCGGACGCTTCTGCAATTCTAATGTCAGCTTTTCGATCACAAGAAAATGCTGCGAGAGTCCAAGATCCGTGGTGTTCAATGGCCAGTCCAAATCCAGCAGGACCAGTTCCTTTGGGTCCTTGGTTCACAACAGATCCATCCGGGTACATGCGTAGGGTAGACATCTTGTTAGCTACGACGAGAAGAAGAAAACGGAGAAGAAAAACAGCTGCAAGGGAAGGATATACGCAAGACATTTTCATCGCTATTGTTGCTATGTCGCTATTGTCTTTCTCTCAGAGGGAGAGATCTCACGTCTCCTATTGTTATTCTCACTTCCAGATAAGAGGTACCCAATCGTAGAGACCATATGCTTGCTAGTATTATAGCTATGAGGGTCAGAATATCCCCTATTGTCGAGCTTGAAAATTGCCCAATCGGGAAACAGTTCGTAAGTGAATGAAACCCCTTTTCTTGGCGTTTCCGCATTTCCTTGCGAGCCTCTTTTCACACAGTCCTGAAACAGCTCATATGATCCACTACTTGTAAGACATCCTCTAGCTAGCTCAGACACCGCTGTCAAACTTAGACACTTGTCGTAGACGTCGAAGACAAGGACAAGCTTCCATTGATCGAGAGAGAGGGCAGCTAACGCTCAGCGGGCGGACTGCAGAAACTCTGCGGGGTACTACAATGTGTGCGCGGGCTTTGGTTGAAATGTACATGACAAAGTCGCTCAGAGAATGCTGTCAAATCTAGACACCGGTCATAGACGTCGAGGGCAAGGACGAGCTTTGACTGAACAAGAGAGAGCAACGAACGTCAACGGGCGGGAAAGCAGCGATTCTGTGGTGTGATACTTTCTATACTTGGGATTCGATACAATTCCACTGAATGCCTTGTTGGTGCTATCTCAGGCTTCGCTATCGTATTCAGACCATGGGCATAGATTTCGATCGCAAGGACGAGGTTCGAACGATCGAGAGAGAGCAGCGATCTCATGCTGTTCATGCTCCTCCAATGTGTACCGAACATCCTAGCCGGTGCGTGTATGGAGCGGCCTGACGGGTGGACAACGCTCTAGCGGCGTTCCTCCTGTTCAACTCGCGTTCGAGGACCTGCTTGCGGAGGCCTAGACTCTTTTGGAAGACGCTAACGGGCGGAAAAGTAGCAAGTCTATGGCGTGATGATATTTGGACTTTAGTTGCAATCTACTGACTGCCTTGTTAGCTTTATCTCAGATACCGGTATCAGAGTCGGACGGTGGTCACAAACGTCGAGAGCGAGGACAAGCTTCGAACAACCGAGAGCACAGCTAACATGACCGGGCGGACAAGCAGCAAGTTCATTGCTTGCGTGCACTGGGATCCGCGTTGAACGTACTACAATAAGGCGGCCCAGACATTGCTGCCAATGCTCTCAACCCTATTCTCCTCCAACCGCCTGGGCGCGGGGCGGCAAGGTAGCTACGCAAGAAGCAGCAATGCGAGCGAGAGCCTCAATGCGAAGTTCCTACCACGCCAGACAAGTTCACACTTCCCATGCTCTTCGCACTACTTCTTGCCCTCGCTGTAGTCGACTACAGTGGCAGCGGTATGAAAGTCATCAGTATGCTGGGAAGAATCTCATGAGTACTAAGAACTGGTTTGAGCATCTCCTGGTCTTGCTTCCCGGCACACTGCTGCCAAGGCGAGTATCCAGGGATGAAAGCTTTTACCATTTCAAGTCCATACTGAGCGTATCGGACTTGCAACTACTACATACAAAGAAGGCTTTCCCAAACGGAGCAGCTTCGAGTCACTTGTTACGAAACTCCGCGAAGACGAATATACGAGATCCAGCAAACCTAGCGATCAGAGAAACAAGAAAGCGAACCCGTGCTGCAGTTTCGAAGACCACACATACCACCTGATACGAGAATGGATGTGGATCCTCCGCATTGCATTTCTGGAAGTGAGTAGTAGGCTGAACCACAGTACTCATCGCCATATACTCGAGACAAGCCATTGTAAACATCAAGCTCTTCCCCTTGAGTACCACCAGGCGTCAGATTTGCGGGCATCGCAATTGCAGCTGCTCACAATGCGGTCATGCCAGCTGCTGCGATGTAGGTAATGAGTTGAAGGGGGTAACGTTGTGCTCAGATTTTGACGAAAAAATGACCAGCCATGGTTACTGAAGATCATCAGGTGCTTCGATAAGCAGAGTTGCATGTAGATCAGAAGTGTGAAATCGTGAGCTGAAGGGCTTGCAGAATGCTCATACTTAACTTGCAAGGTCGTCGTCGAGTGTACCGTTGTAGAAGATCGCGCACCGTACTCGATCAATGAGAAAGACAACAAACTCAGCTCCCAAGCCCAACCCACGACTTCAAAGCACACTACTCCCAACAGCTTCCAAACTCCCAGCCTCCACACCACCAACCTCCGCCCCAAGATCCGCAGCACCGCTCGTTGTAGTCCCATCCAGACTCTCAAGCTCGCTAGTCATTGACGAGGTCAGATCTCCAACTTCCGCTGCTGCTGCAACATTCTGAGTACCCGCAGCGATCTTATCGAGCTGACGCCGTCGTAGCTTTCTGGGTGATGCTGGAGCCGAGCTTTCGATTCCAGAGATGGTATTTGCGTTGTTGTCCTCTGCATCTTCAATGCCATAGCCACCGCCGTTGTCTGTTTGGGAGAGAATGGAGTCCCAGGCGGCTCCTTCGCCTGCAAGCTAGGGTAGAGGAGCTGCAAGGATGCTCGTGGTTGTGTGTGTTTGGATTAGAGGTGCTCGAGTAGAAGAGAACTGCATCTTGTGTTGGCCCGCGGTGGGGTGAGAAGTACAGACTGGCAGATGATCAGGATGCCGACGAGGTGCTGCACAATGGCAGAGCTGTCTCCAAAATCAATGAAACAGAACAGTGAGATTTTCTGAAGATGCGAAATGAATCCGGAGGCCAGGACTGCTCTGATACATATATACAGTACAAATACACTCAGTCCCGAAGATTTGTCCCATTGTCACGGCTTGTCGTAGGTGGCGGCATAGCAGCACTCATTCAACAACGCGTAGCGCGATGGATACAACGCCGAACGCCTCTCTGAAGCGTTATAAGCTATGCATCACTCCAGCTTGCTGTGTAGCGAGAAGTTAACAAATGAGCACTGTGAAATAGACGTATCGAAGGAGACTACTGGCCATCTACCGCTTTCATCGTGCGCTCGATGAACAGATGCTCGTATATCCTTGCAGCCCGAGCAGTCAGACTCGACCAAGCTGCCGGATCGAACTAAGCATTTGAGAGCTGCATCTCGGACGTGCTCCCTTCATAGCGGCGTGTGCAGAGGAACTGCAAGGTAAGGTATGCATGTGCCTTTTCCGCCGCATGCGTGTGGACTTTGATTTTGCTGGCTTGCTGACGTCGGTGGCCTTCAGCTTTGAAGCTTGTAGACTGGAGGAGAGGGTATCTGGTATGTTGCAATGGCTACCTACATTCGGGAACTCATCGAGGGTCTGCTCGGAGGTTGCCTGTGTGCGGCATCTTCCTATTTAGTAGCAGCTATCGATCTGAATATCGATTATGAGAGATGGGGTGAAGTAGATGGTCCTCGATATGGTCAGATGTAGATGTCACAGAGCGAAAGAGAAAGAGAAAGAGGTAGAACGCCAAGACAGACATTCTGTCGTTAGGGTTGTGTTAGGGTTGAGTTACAGCTTACATCATTCCCTCTTCTCTGTCCTTTGTTTGTCCCGAACGAAAGTCCTCCAGCACACCACCAACAACAACCTCAAACCTTCCACCCCAACAGCCTTAAGACAAACCATGGCCACCCGCGCCGCCAACAAGCGTCTAACCCGCGAATACGCCACAATCTCCGCCTCGCCCCCAGAATTCATCTCCGCCCACCCCTCCGAATCCAACATCCTAGAATGGCACTACATTCTCACCGGTCCCCCCGGAACTCCCTACCACGGCGGCCAATACTGGGGAACCCTAAACTTCCCCACCGACTACCCTTTTGCTCCCCCGGCGATCCGCATGCACACTCCCAGCGGCCGATTCAGATGTTCTGAACGTTTGTGTTTGAGCATCAGTGATTTCCATCCCAAGAGCTTCAATCCTGCTTGGGAAGTCAGTACGATTCTGTTGGGAGTGCTGAGTTTTATGACGAGCGAGGAGATGACTACGGGGAGTATTAGTGGGACGGAGGCGGAGAGGAAGGTTTTGGCGAGGCAGTCGAGGTGGTGGAATAGTACGGGTGGAGGGAGTACGGATCGTAGTCTGGAGGGAACTGGGGTGAAGAGTAGTAATAGTCGTGGGTTTGGAGCGATTAAGGCTGGGGATGGGGGGAAGAGGTTCAAGGAGCAGTGGCCGGAGATTGATGAGGAGAATTGGAAGTGGATGACGGAGGAGAAGATTGATCCGCAGAGTGGAAAGAAGGTTATGCCTGAGATTGAGCTGCTCAAGGAGGATGCGGATGGTGTGGTTAGGAGGACTGTGAGTGAGGCGCAGAGTAAGGCGTCGAGAGGCAGGAATGTGGCGAGACAGGCTGCGAATGCTGTGCCGGAGAGCTTCTTTGCGAGGAACAAGTACTATCTCTTGGGAGGCGTGCTGTTTGCCTATGTCATTGCTGCGAGACTTCTCAGGTCGGAGGAGGGTTATTGAAGGGCATTGGTTGCACGGGATTAGCGAGGCGTTTGGAGAGAGAGCATTCACTTTAGCGTTACTACATCGCTTCATGACATGACACCAATCAAATTTGATTGGAATTGATCATCTCGCATTGCTTCATTCTATGTGACTACGCAACAGCACATTGGAGGCCAGGTCCTTCATTCTTGAGAAGGCCGTCTTCCGCGGTAGTGTCACATTCAGCAAATGCTCCAACTTTTCCCATGCCATTTCCATCCGCCGCAAAACGCTCGTAACAAGTTGTATACGAGTCGCTCACAGACGACGACCACGGCGACCACCCTTTCTCCGGGTAGAGTCGGATGGGGTTGGGGTAACGTCCTCGATGCGGCCAATCTTCATGCCAGAGCGAGCAAGAGCGCGGAGAGCAGACTGGGCACCTGGGCCTGGGGTCTTGGTGCCGTTGCCTGGGAGTAATCATCAATATCCTACCCTTTCATCTCCAAGGCTCCATCATGAACTCACCACCAGTAGCCCGAATCTTGACGTGAAGGGCAGTGATGCCCAACTCCTTGCAGCGGATAGCGACGTCCTGAGCAGCNNCTCGTCACGGTCGGCCTTGACCTTCATGCCACCGGTGACACGGCTGATGGTTTCGCGGCCACTGGAATCACCCAGGTTAGCCTATGAACCATCTTCTTTGTGGTGGTTGAAATGCAACAGCCCCTCTGCACCGGACTCATTCGGCGTTTCCGCGCGAAAGAAGTCCGGGTGTGTGGTATGTGGTATGCGCTGCTTTTCTTTTGTGGAATGTTTCAAACGTACGAGAGATCGGTGACGTGGACGAAGGTGTCGTTGAAGGAGGCGAAGATGCGGGCGACGCCAAAGACGAGCTCGCCTGGGAGAGGGAGCAATGTCAGTATCCCTCGACTTGATGGAGCTTTGGGGAGTGTCTTAAGGTTGTGCTCACCTTCGCGCACATTGGGGCCGAGGGAGATGTTCTCCGTAACGGCACGCTGGACCTTCTTGGGAGCCATTGTTGCTGGATTTGTGGGTGAGGAAGACGGTAAAGACTTGACTGTCGCTGCGGAAGAAGAAGATGTGAGGTGAGAAAATCGAGCGCGAAGTGGGCTCCCTCGGCGGAATTTCGCCAAGGCCCGACCGACGCTAGCGACGCGAAAAAGCTCGACACCTCTTTCTCTCTTTCTTTCTTGCTTCATCTCTTCCTCCTTCTGCACCACCGCAACAACACGCTCTTTTCGGAGCACCGAACACTTTGCACAGCTTGATGATCTGAATCTCAAGATCGAGCGCCTGCATTCGGTGGCGATGATCTCAAGCTCAGCGGGCTGAGCTGCTCTCTTTTCACTACTTCACTAATTCCAGACTTTCAACTAATACCCTCCCCCAACCACCATCATGGGAGACGCCGTGGTGGGCATCATTGGTATGGGCGACATGGGGAAGATGTACGCTCGGAAGATCAGCGACGCTGGATGGAAGTGAGTTGTTGCTGTCGGGTCTGCACAACTCTTGAGATGCCCTCGAAATGGTAAGCTTGCAACCTCTCCCCTCCCTCACTCAACACCACCACCACACCCAAGGGAAGATGACTTCTGAGGCATTTGGCTCGAGCATGGCTGTGAGATACCAGCAGCGGGCGTCTTGCAAGCTGTTGGCCTCATGGCTGTCACTGATGTAAACACTCAGCTACCTAAAAACTTATGACTGACCGCCAAACGTTCTTCCGCACACCTTTGCACAACATGAACTGGCGCGAACACCTGCTAACTTCATCTCAGGTCCTTTAGAATACACACTTACACGTGCCTCGCAGAGTTCATGCCTGTGACCAGCCGTCAAAGTACGAGGAACTGAAGGCCGAGTTTGCCAGCAGAGTACGAACCCTCTCTTCACACCCAGTATATAGCTCTTGTATCATCCGTGCTGAACGGTCTTTTCTTGCAGAAAAACATTCAAATCTTTTCAAATGGCCACCTCGTCTCCCGCAGCAGTGACTGGATCATGTACTCGGTCGAAGCAAAGAACATCGACGCCATCGTCGCAGACTTCGGCCCTTCCACCAAACAAGGCGCCATCGTCGGCGGCCAAACCTCTACCAAAGCGCCTGAAATCGCAGCGTTCGAAAAGCACCTTCCATCCGACGTGGAAATCGTGTCCTGCCACTCCCTCCACGGCCCCGGCGTAAACCCCAAAGGCCAACCGCTCGTGATCATCGACCACCGCGCCTCCCCCAAATCCGTCAAACTCGTCGAGACAATCCTCGACTGTTTCGAAAGTAAATTCGTCCATCTTTCCGCCGAAAAACACGATCGCATCACCGCCGACACCCAAGCCGTCACTCATGCTGCGTTCCTGTCAATGGGAACAGCATGGCAAGCCAACAATCAATTTCCTTGGGAAATCCCGCGTTACATCGGTGGCATCGAGAATGTGAAGATCAATTTGATGATGCGGATATACAGCAACAAATGGCACGTCTACGCCGGTCTCGCGATTCTCAACCCGAGTGCCAAGAGACAGATACGACAGTATGCGGAGAGCGTCACAGAGCTCTTCAAGCTCATGCTAGGAAACCACAGAGAAGAATTCACAGAGAGGATACATGCTGCTCGCAAAGCGGTGTTCGGAGAAGAGCTCGCTGAAGACGACGAAGCGCGCGAGGACTTGTTGCTGCAAGACGAGTTGCTTGATAGATTCAGTCTGGGAGAGAAACCTGCTGAGAGGGTGAAGAACAATCATCTTAGTCTTTTGGCTATGGTGGATTGTTGGTGGAAACTGGGGATTGTGCCGTATGATCATATGATTTGTTCGACGCCTGTATGTCGCCCCGTACTCCCTCTTCTCCTCACCCGCTGACCTTGCATAGCTCTTCCGCCTCTGGCTCGGCATAACAGAATACGTCTACCGCTCCCCATCCATCCTCAACGAGTGCATCCAAACCGCGATTGAGGATAAATCCTTCCGCGCCGATGATTTGGAATTCACATTCGCGGCTAGAGATTGGAGTGAGAGGGTGGATCTGGGAAATATGGATGGATATCGGGAGAAGTTTGAGAAGATTCAGGGGTATTTTGCTCCAAGGTTTGAGGAGGCTACTAAGGTGGGGAATGAGATGATAAGGACTATTGAGGAGAATCTGAGGGAGAGGAGGAAGAAATGAGAGTCTGAGTGGGCTTTGGGACGTGAGATGGTAAGGTCGGGTTTGCGCAACGGTCGAGCTGGAACCAGACAGCTCGTGGGTTGTATTCCCCGGATGCCTCGATGAAGATGGCATTTGCTGAAACAAAGGAAAGGTTTGGCGGCTTCCGTTCTCATCATACTGGATTAAATGGCTTTGCAGCGACTTGAAGGCACTTTTCATCGGCCAGAGCCCATCGAAACATCATCAATCCGTCCATTCCTTTGCTTGAATTCCTGCCTTTGTAGTACACCCATCTCCGGATCGGCCATCTACGGACTGGACATCTACGTCCTCCCTAACGAGGCTCTCTCTAGTCTGCGAAGAAGTTCGTTGCAAAAGCGCACCAAGCATCGGCAGGCAAAGATGAGCAAAATAAAGTCTGAGCTTCGACCTGCAGGTCATCCGACCTGAGAGTACTAGCTGAAAACTGGGTCCCTCCAGGTTGATGCTGACGTTCATAGGTTGCCATACCATGCCGAAGAACAGACAGTTCTACCGATCTCGATGTTATATCAACAAGTAACAACCACCTCCCTTCCAACATCGTCAAAGAGTCGACGGACATACGCTTTACAATGCTAGATCGTCTGGCATGATCCGAACGAGAAACATCACTACCCCAACCCTAACCCTCGGTTTCGACTCCTCGAAAAGGGCCAAGAAGGAGACAAGGATAAGACGCATGCTAACATCCCCGCCCTTTTTTCAGACACACTAGAGCACAGCGGAGCTATTGTCGGTCTTGCTGCCGCAAAATCGTCCTTGGCAGACTTGGCAAAAAGGTCACATTGAGGCAGCTCTACATGGTGAGCCAACTGGATGCACGACATCCAGTTTCCTTGCCCAGCCCACGCTACATTTACCCCTCACATCATGGAGGACAGAAGCGCGGAGACTCCACATGGAGACCGAAAATGCTTCCTGCTCATCGAAAGTTCGTGTTCCACGACTGATGACACTTGAAGGATTTCGCCGATGCCTTGAACAAGACATGATCGACACGTCAATGTCGAGATCTGGCCGCCATGTGGTATTGCTACTGCAGTGCGGTGTTACACTTACCATGCCTATTCTCTAGCGATTGCTTGGCTTTCCGAAAGGCGTTGCTACAAATGTGAACGTCCACGCTGTCAAGCCTGTTTTCCAGCGAGTGTTTCGATCAACTTGCTGCACACTATGTTGAGAAAGATCCTGGCAGTGGTGGCTGCGTTGACAAGCACAGCTGTCGCACAGAGTGAAGCGGGTGTTGCTCCTTTGGTAAGAAGATGATGGAAGAAGAACATCTGGCTTCGGAGAAGTGCCTTCTTCTATGATGAGGTATGTGTTGCGGGACAGAGTCGAAGCTAATCAATCCATCTCGCAGGATGCACCACGCCGCGATCCGTTCGAGAAGAACCTGACTCTGTGTCCTGGATACGTTGCCACCAAATCGTGGGAGACGACTTCTGGATTCTACGCGGACCTTGCACTTGCTGGATCTGCCTGCAATGTCTTTGGCACTGATCTCCCTGATCTTAAACTTGAGGTCGAGTATCAGACACAGGATCGGCTGCATGTGAAGATCTTGGACGCAAATAACACTGTATATCAAGTTCCTGACGACGTGTTCCCTCGACCGGGCTATGGCCAGTGGTGTTCTCCAAAGAACTCCAAGCTCAAGTTCGATTTCAATGCCAGTCCCTTCGAGTTCTCAGTATCACGCAGAGATACTGGTGAAGTGCTCTTCGACACCACTGGCAACAAGCTTATCTTTGAGAGTCAATATGTATATCTCAAGACGAATCTCCCTGAGCGTCCTCACCTCTACGGACTTGGTAGGTTATTTGTTGGCTTTGGGCAATGAGAACTCGGCAACTAATTTCTCGCAGGCGAACACAGTGACAACTTTATGCTGAACACGACAAATTACACGCGGACCATCTACACTCGCGACGCTTATGGTACTCCCCAGGGACAGAACCTCTACGGTGCTCACCCTATCTACTTTGACCATCGTGCCAATGCCACCCATGGAGTCTTCCTACTCAACTCAAACGGCATGGACATTTACATCGACAACGCCGGCGGTAAGCAGTACTTGGAGTATAATATCATCGGCGGCGTGCTTGACCTTTACTTCATTGCGGGTCCCGGTCCCAAAGAAGTTGCACAGCAGTACGCAGAGATTGTCCACACACCACAAATGTCTCCTTACTGGGGACTGGGCTTCCATCAATGCAAGTATGGATACCAAGATGTATACAATGTTGCAGCTGTTGTAGCAAACTATTCCGCAGCCGGCATTCCTTTAGAGACGATGTGGACGGACATTGACTACATGGAGCTGCGCCGTATCTTTACTCTCGACCCGGACCGATTCCCTGCTCGTCTTGTTAAGGATCTTGTGGATACCATCCATGCCAGAGACCAGCACTATGTCGTAATGGTGGATCCTGCGGTCTACTCCGTCCAACCAGCGAATAACAATGCTTTAATGCAAGGTCTTGAGCAGGGCGTCTTCATCATGGACAACGACAGTGCTCCCTACGAAGGTGTGGTCTGGGCCGGACAAAGTCACTTCCCAGACTGGTTCAACCCACAATCGCAACAGTATTGGACTGATCTGTTCCTTCATTTCTTCGATGGCACAAACGGACCCAATATCGATGCGCTTTGGATTGATATGAATGAGCCTGCGAACTTCTACGTGAGTCGGTTTAGAAAGTGATAGGCAAGTCTGGACTTTGAACATCACTAATTGGCTCACAGAATCGGCCATACCCTGGTAACAACACCACGCCAGAAAACTTCGCCGAAGTCGATGGAGACCCGCCAATGCCTCCTCCCGTTCGCAATGGACCAGACGCACCTATCCCAGGCTTTCCAGCAAGTCTTCAGCCCAACTTCTCTACAGAAGGTGCAGAGGTACCTAAGCGCGCTGCTGCTGTAAAGCGCTCGATCGGGGAAGGCGAGTCTGGGCGTGGCAGTGGCAGATGGAAGTCGTTGTTCCGACAGTGGGGCGAAGACTGCTGGGGAAAGCCTGGCAATACTTGGCAGAATGGTCAATCGACTGGTTCTGGTTGTGGACCAGACCAGTGCAAAGGTCTTCCCGGCCGCAAATTAATCCTCCCTCCTGTAGGTCCTTATATATGCTCGGGCCGAAACGTACTAACTAGTTATTGCAGTACATGATACAGAATGGTGCTGGGCCGACTCTTGCTGACGGTACGACCGATACGGATCTTGTTCAGCACACTGGCCTCGTTCAGTATGATACACATAATCTATACGGTGCCATGATGTCTTCAAAGTCACAACAGGCCATGCTAGCCAGGCGGCCCAACGACCGCGCCATGGTGATCACCCGAAGCACCTTTGCTGGCTCTAGAAAAGACGTCTCCCACTGGCTTGGTGGTAAGTAAGAGACTTATTCGCATCAGCAACATGATTATTCTAATGTCGTTCGATAGACAACTTGTCTGAATGGTATGAGTACCGCTTTTCGATCTCGCAGATTCTGCAATTTGCCGCGCTCTACCAAGTACCACTTGTCGGCTCAGATGTTTGTGGATTTGGCGGAAACGCCACAGAGACACTTTGTGCCAGGTCAGTGCCAACACTACCCACTTGGAGCACGTTGCTGACAAGGATATACACAGATGGGCGACCCTTGGAGCATTTTACACTTTCTATCGTAACCATGCGGAGATCTCTTCTAACGACCAGGAGTTTTACCGTTGGCCACTGGTTACAAGAGCAGCGCAGAATGCCATCTCGATCAGATATCAGCTTCGTAAGAACAACCAATTCACATCTTCATTATACCATTGTGCTGACATTCTATGCAACAGTGGACTACATCTACACAGCCATGTACAAGCAAAACCAGACTGGACTCCCTACCCTAAACCCGCTGTTCTTCAACTACCCGAACGACGCCAATACCTATCCTATCGACCTACAATTCTTCTACGGCGAAGGTATCTTGGTCAGCCCAGTCACCGAAGAAAACTCAACCAGCGTGAGCTATTACTTACCCGACGACATCTTCTACGAATGGGACACAGGCAAGCCCGTCCGTGGCGAAGGCTCTTTCGTCTCGGCCGACGTTGGCTTCGAAGATATTTCGCTTCACTACAAGGGCGGCATCGTCTATCCACAGCGAGCAACGAGCGCCAACACGACTACTGCGTTGAGAACGAAAGGCTTCAACATCGTGATTGCCCGGGGTCTAGACGGACAAGCATGTGGATCTCTATACCTTGATGACGGTATTTCGAACGTTCAAGATGCGGTCTCCGAGATTGACTTTGAATACAAAGACGGTGTTCTCAGCATGTCTGGCTCATTCGAGTACGACGCTGGCGTGAGCATCGAGATGATCACCGTTCTGGGCGTCGAAGCGAAGCCGGAATGTTTGGAAGCCGCGGAGTGGGATGAAGCGAATAAGAAGCTTGTGGTGCATGTTGATGTGCCTTTGACTTGCAAAGCTGAAGTGAACTTGGTTTGATTTCGCTGCGTTGACCTTATGCGTCTAGCCGTCAGCGAGATTTCACAAAATTTACAATGCTTTGAAAAGCATTCGCTTTCATGAAATGATTCAGACGTCTGCTTTGGACACCCCCGAAGTCGATATGAGTGCCCAGGCGAAGACGAAATCGAATCCGTGACCACAATTCAACTTGACCGCGGTAAGTCTCTTATTTCAAAAGCTTGCATACATCTACGAAGTCTTTGTATCCTCATCCAAGACCTGGCGTGCATAGGATTTAGTGACCAAGATCATCAAAAGGTTCGCTATTGGCTGTGGAACTTCCCATACTTCGTCCAGACTCTCGAAAGCCACACTGTCGATCCCTCGAGCCTCGGCCTCATATAGACTCCAGCGATCCTACCTACTACCAGTGCGGTCGCGCTCTCGATTATATAGATATGTATTGCTGCCTCCTCGAAGAAGAACAAAAGTCTCTTGCAAACGCAGAACAGACATAACGATACGCCGAGTGTTACGCAGCATGCATCTGCCTTCGGAACTCTTCACTCGTGGCCTGCTAGCAGCATCGGCAACACCACCAACAGCGAATTTCAGCAACTGGCAGGCTCCTGGACCAAACGATCTTCGATCACCATGTCCCGCCTTGAACTCCCTTGCCAACCATGGTATTCTCCCCAGGGACGGCCGAGGAATGACTTTGCCCGTGATTCAGCAAGGCCTTGCCTCTGGCATGAACATTGGTGAAGATCTATCTTCTTTTTTGCAGACCGGTGGACTGCTTGCTTCCCAGGACATTCTGTCTGGTGCTTTCAATCTTGACGATCTAGATGCACACAATTTTCCCATTGAGTAAGAACAGCTTCCAAAGAACTTTGACTCATTGAGCGTCCGCTTACGTTTCGCTTTTAGACACGATTGCTCGCTCTCGAGAGAGGATAAGTACTTTGGCGACTGGGTAGACTTCAATCAAACGATCTTCAACCAGGTCCTCGCATTTTACGATGGTATGGACATCGCCACGATTCCGGTAACTGCTACTGCGAAGTACTCGCGAGTGCAAGACTCGCAAAAGAACAACCCGCAGGTACTATATGGACCACGGGAGTTTCTTCTGAGTTATGGCGAGGCTGCACTATATCTTTCTGTTCTTGGAAACCCGACGACCGGAGACGCTCCAGTGAATTTTGTCAAGATCTTCTTCGGTAAGTGCTTGTTGAATGGCTCACCGCTTTTGGCAACATCATTCTAACTGTGACGCCCAGAGCAACAAAGACTGCCATATGATGAAGGCTGGCGGGTACCGGCAAACCAGACCACGCTGAGTACTGTTGGAAATATGATCGGAGAACTCTTTGCTGCAAGCCCAGAGCCACTGCCCGAGGGACTGAATGTGATTACAGCGGGTCTGTATGGGAAAGCACTGCAAGGACTTGACCCGGTGACTGGGTTGCTCGCGAATCTGACCTGCCCGCTTGCAGAGAGTTGTTAGAAATGACCAGTCGTTTGAAAAAGCAGTGAATCTTGCAACACGTCTCTGTTTTGAGTCTCTGTTTGGAGTTGATGTCGACGGGAAAGAAATACGCACTCTCATGAGCGGCACGTAGCTTTCTCATTTCCGTCGTGACCAAACAGTTGACCAAATCCATCCATAGGATCAACCTCCTCCGACAGAAATGTTACTTGATGTGAACAAGCATCTGTATAGATACTCTCAATAACACCTCCCATCTCCCGAACAACGGGGCTGCGCAAAATCGCTTTCAGGTCTTTCTTCTCATTGTACTCATCGTGAGCCTCATTCGCATCAAAGAACCGGAAAAACTTCATCATCGCCCGATTCTCTGGCCCAATCGCACGCAGCCATCGATAGACAATATCCTTGTCCGTCTCATGACAGTATCCGGCCTCGAAAGTATTGAGCTTGTAGAACATTGGAACCGTGTCCCAGCGGACGCTCCGGCAAACTTTTGTTAGAGCAGGCTGTTTGGGTGGTCCTTTTGTTCCGCTGCTCCAGAGTTCTCGATCTGCGTAGTAGGCATCGTTCCAGCCGCCGTAGGAACTGTCACAGAGACAATTGATGAGTAGTGGTTTGTGTGATGAGACCGCGAATTCGAAGATGATCAGTTGGAGTTCGACTGGCAAGGAGAGAAGTCGGGAAGATGGAGGAGTTGTTTGCTAGAGTGCTGAGTCAGATCTGGAAACGCCACCATCAAGGTTCCCCGTGGGGAAGAGAGAGCAACGCACGGTTCTCGTCATCTTCGGCGAGTTGCAGTAGCGGTACGGAGTCGTTGTCGTGGGTATGATGTTCAAAGTTGTTGGGTGCTTGGAGGAATGGAAGTATCGATGTTGTTGAAGAATGGAAAAGGAACAGAACGAGTGGACATGGGAAGGAAGGGATCACATGTCCCACTACAGCCGATAGCCGCCAGCTGTGACAGCAATGGATGCTGCAGCCTCAGGCTGATCAGCTCTCTCAGTCATCGGGCAAAGCCAAAATCTGGTTTCCACTGACTCATTTGGAAGTCAAGTAGGTATATAGATCACTGCTTGTGGAGGACAATCGTTGTCAGGAGGATTGATCTGTTCTCCCAGGTTATGTAGAACATGCTTGCAATGCCCTGATTCGCTTTGGGCTGTAAATTCCTGAGATCCACTGTTGCTTTTGCATGTATACTGTGAGCACCATCTGGACACTCTGCCATCTCATCCAGCCTAAGTCATGTTCCATCGTTAGATCCGTCAATCATTAAATATTGGCTCAGTCGTCCAATCTTGCGGTTGCATTGAAGCAAGTTGCGTTGAGATGCGTGGTTGTATCCGCAGAACCCTGCGAGCTACCTCGATTCGCCGAGTGTCTATACCCTTCGAGGTCGTCCATACCATCTCCACGAAGGCTATTCGGGTATTGGTCGACATCCACCCGACCAAACCCTTTCTCGCCCGCCGAGAAGGAGGGGAAGACCCGAGATATTAGTCCCCTCAGCGTTGGTAGACACTGCGATGTTGGTTAGCATAAAAATTACACACAGACTCGATAGAGAGATGTACCGAGCACATTATCGCAATGTTGACCTCTAGATTGCTCATAATCGAAATCATCGCATTGTCCCAACTGACATCATCGGTGATGGAGAAGAGGTATAGGAACGGTAATCGCAGGAGAGATATTACAACAGTAATACCAGCTATTCCGAAGACAATCTATTCGTAACGTCAGAGTCTCGCAAGTGGGTCTGAGCTTTGAACCGGTACAGGCATACCATCAAGAATTTCTTTTGTCGCTTCGGTATTCGTAGTGAGCTCAAAACAGGCAGTGGCAAGGCAACGGCGCATATCTCTGTGGCTACGTTGATGCCGGCCATAACGAACCTTGGAAGAATGTGTCAGTACTACTGAGAGCGCATAGAGGATTTGAAGTCACTGCTCACCAAAAGCTTTGGCGAGGGAGGCATGTTCCGGGATGATCTTCGTTCCAGAACTTCTGGACGGGAACGCAATTGAATACTGAGCTGAGTGTAGCCCACATGCCGTGCACGGAGACCACCGCGATCATAACGAGAGTTGCAATACGGTATCTGCTCTGCGGATGCTGTTCGTCCATGGGCCCATTCCTGACGGCTTGTGGAAATATACGCAAGTATTGGAGGAGGACCGATAGCTTGACGCTTGCCATGGCGATGTTGTAGCCGACGATACTTGCCCAGAGCCAGAAGAGTGACTGGGGCACGCTATCGAGGTCGATTGTCTCGAAGTGCTGTCCCATACCATAGTGTACTGTTAATTCATGTTAGTGATTGGCAGTGAAGAGAGTGAAGTATCTCTTTGGAAAGCCTCTGCGGAACTTGGGAAAGTTCGCGGATTTGGAACTCAATGGAGATGCTGGGAGTTCCGGAATTCCAGATGCAGACGTTTAGGTCCATGTTCAAAGATGCGATGCTCGCAAGCCAAGCAAGCCGCTGACATGGATGATGGGTTCGTTTCGCTGGAGAACGTCGCTTGAGAAAGGAGCATGTTCACTGACCTTCCATCCAAGTGATAACGGTCAACACTATGGAAGCGACCTTGGAAAACTGTCAGCGAGGATTGGTGTGGCAGAAAATGGCACTCACAAAGCTGATAACGATGAAGACATCGTCCCACCACGCATTCCGGACGATCTGTGTCCTGGTGTAAAGTCTTGCGACCGTCAAAAAGCCAGCAATGACTGTGAAAACAATCTTCGTCGCTATGACAGCCTGTGGGCTGGCGTGCCCTCCGGCCATTCGTGTGTCGTACTGTCAACCGCGAACTGGCACAACTGAAGTGTGTTGTCGTCAGTTTCACGCATCGGACAATATCGACGGGACTCGGCGCATTATAGACAACTCAGCCCTGGGTGGCACGTCTTAATCGATAGGCCAATGCCCACAAGTAAAGGCCACATTGGGTAGGTGAGGCGCGGCTTCGCGTGCCGCTTTGGTGTTGCCGAACATTTGCCCGTGACAGTTGAGTGGTCGTGATTCCCATCAAGCGAAACGAATGTCGGCCCGGTCATAATTCACGACTGGGGACCAATCCAGAACTAGCATGCATGTCTCGGGGTCTGAGGGAGACAGGGACTCCTAGCTGCGGATCTTCTTAGCATTGGCCACTGCTTGGCGACCACGAAGCCCAAGCGGAGCCACCCTTCAGTGGGTGTGGAGATTCGTCCAAGACAAGCTCATGATTGGCAACTATTGGCAGCTATGGTCAATAGTAGGGCTCGACGTCTACCATATCGGGACCGTCTTTCTTTCAAAATTCAAGCTACCTTCTATTCTGCGTGTATCGATTATCTGTCTGGCATTGTCAGCGAGGACCAGAAGTTTACGGGCAAAGTACTCATTGTACAACGACTGAAACATGGGATGTCGAAGATTCTCCGACTGGACTTCTTGTTAATCCTGTTTAGGCATATTGACTGACAACGCGTGCTTATGAGACTACACCGTCTTTCTTGAGCGTTTCGACTTCATCGCTCTCCATGCCCAATACCTGTGTCAGGATTTCACTGGTGTGCTGTCCCAGAGTCGGTGGCGGGCTCCGTATGCTAGGTGTTGATTCTGAGAACTTGACAGGAGGGCTGACAAGCTTCATCGGTCCGCAGGACTCATGCTCAACTTCAGTCACCATTCCCCGAGCTCGCACTGCATCTAGTAAGTGTTGCTCCAGTGAAGGGCAGGAAAGACTCACCATGCTCATCCTCCAAAGTTGTCTTCACATCGTTGATAGGCGCATATGGCATGCCGCTTCCTTCGAGAATATCGATCCACTCTTGTGTGGTCTTGGTAATGGTGATGTCTTCAATGAGCTTCTCGAGCTCGTCTCTGCGCTTTACACGATCGCCATTGGTCAGGAACCTCTCATCTTGCGCCCATTCTGGCTTGCCAATTCTTTGGCACAGGACACCAAACAGCCGGTCGTTTCCTCCACCTAGCAAGATATCGCCATCCTTGGTAGCGAATCCTTTGTAGGGTACGATGGATGGGTGGGCAGTTCCCCATCGTCCTGAATCTGGTTTCCCGCTGATCAAGCAAGAGCTGGCAATATTGGCGAGAGTTGCGATCTGGCAATCCGCAAGAGCTACGTCTAGATGTTGCCCTTTTCCGGTCTTGGCTCGAGCGAGGAGAGCAGCCATGACAGAGTTGCTGGTGTACAACCCTGTTGTGAGATCGGTCACTGCGACGCCGACTTTCGCTGGAGGACCATCTCGATGTCCGGTAATGTGCATCAATCCCATCTCGCTATATCAGATGTTAGACTGTGGCCTGTCGCTCAGAGGATGAACTTACGCCTCGACCATGACATCGTAGCCGGCACGACTGCTATTGGGACCTGTCTGGCCATATCCTGTTATACTGGCATAGACAAGCTTCGGGTTGATTTTGGAGATGCTCTCATAATCCATCTTATACTTCTTCAGGGCTCCAGGGAGGTAGTTCTCGACCAGGACGTCGCAGTCTTTTGCAAGCTTGTGTAATATCTCAACACCGGCCGGGTTCTGGAAAGACAATCCAATTGACTTCTTGTTGCGATTCACCTACACTTGTCAAGAACCCTGAGGCGAATTTGTGTCGATGTGACTTACCGACAAGAAATAGGCGCTTTCGCCATGTCCTTCCTTCCCACTTTGCTCTGTGTATGAGGCATATGGAGGACCCCATGCTCGAGTATCATCGCCTCTTGTTGGATGCTCTACTTTAATGACCTCCGCCCTGTACAAGATGAGCATTTATCCCTGGAAAGCCGTGCCTAGCTTTGGCCGTACTGGAGACTGATCGTACCCTAGATCGCCCAAGATTTGAGTGCAGTATGGCTGGTTGATGTCAGCTGCTTCCAAATAGATTCACCCTCAGGACAAGACTCACGCCAGCAAGAACTCTGGTCATATCAAGCACTCTGATGCCAGCCAATGGCAGTGTTGATGGGTCTGCTGCAGTTGCCAGACATCTTCGCTGCGTGAAAGCTCGGCCGGCGGTCTGGCGAGCACTTGACCGGCTAACATGCAGTAGAGATCGCAGAAGAGACATGGCACATCAATATCAAATAGGTATATATCATCAGCACATCACATTTCTGTATTGCTTGTGTCTGTGTGTTGTTCTGCAGTCGCCCTCGGTTCTACAGTACCACAACTTATTCACCTCGGCCCGCCTTCCCGATCTCGGCGGTAAGGTAGTTTATTCTTCCACCCAGGGCACGCAAGACATCTTCTGGACAGTTCAGATCATCATCATTGCAAGCCATTGTTGCATCATGTTCACCGGAATCGTTGAGACCATCGGCAGTATGTCTCCTCTGGCACCTTCTCCCCACAATGTCGCGCTGACATTCGGCCAGCCGTCTCGAAGCTCGTCAAGCTCGATGAATCAGCCAGTGGCGGCGGAGGCACCTCGTTGACCATCAGCGGTGCTACGGATATCTTGGGCGACTGCAATCTCGGAGACAGCATAAGCATAAATGGAACATGTTTGACAGTCACGGAGTTTGGCAAGGATGAATTCAAAGTCGGCGTAGCGCCAGAGACCCTCCGCCGCACAAACCTGGGCTCGCTCAAGGAGGGTAGCGGGGTGAACTTGGAGCGGGCTGTGAGCAGTCACACGAGAATGGGAGGCCACTTCGTGCAAGGGCATGTGGATACTATTGCGGTGATTGCAAAGACGACACCGGACGGCAATGCTATCACATTCCGTCTTCAGCCGAGAGACAAGAGTGTACTGCGGTACATTGTAGAAAAGGGATATGTAACGCTCGATGGAGCTTCACTGACCATTACCGCTGTCAATGATGCAGAGGGCTGGTTTGAGGTTATGCTCATCGCGTATACGCAAGAGAAGGTTGTCATGGGAAACAAAAAGCAGGGCGAGGATGTGAATATTGAAGTGGACATGGTCGGCAAATACGTCGAGAAGAGCGTCGCTGCGTACTTCGAAGGCAGTGCAGGAACTGGCACCGGTGGCGCTGTGCTGGAGAAGATGGTACAGAAAATCGTAGATGAAAGGCTGAAGAGCTCTGGGTAAGGACAATTCACCGAGGTATGCAAGCATCTCCTCTCACGATTCTGCAACGCGGTCTCCGAAGCCTCTATGCGGTGCAACTTCAGCTGCTGGTGACGAGTTCCCAATACTCTGTAAGTGAAGTGAGTTGTCGCTTTTGGCGAAGCGCAAAGTTCCACATGCATCAAGCGCGCCTGTTGCTAACACCTGCTGGAAGTGTAATCTCTAGTTGCAACTCATATTCCTAGTTTAACTATCCGCTCGCATATCGTACTTGTGAGCAGGCACTTTGATTGGGGTTATCGCTATCAGAGACTACTCACTCACTTGAGACACTTTTACTACATCACGTGCTGATGCAACCTTGGCTTCAGCTGCTACCACTTCTCAAAGCAATTGCATCGCAAGCAACACCACCGACACGACATCTTCGCATATCTGCACCATCACCAAAACAACACTCAACATCGCTCAACCTCGATCGCAGCACTCGAGTCTGAGTGAATCTCCACTCTATCGTCCTGGACATTACCCCAGGTGTGTCTCCATTTGACCATCCACATCACTGCCAACCACTGACAATTTAGGCCAACGAAATCATCTTTCCGCTTCGAGACGCTTCAATTCCGCCATCATCATGACCGACACGGCAGCAGAAGACGATGCGACTTTACTCCCGTCACTAGAATTTCTCTTTGAATCGTCCATCGATACGATCTGTCCTTTCGGTGACATAGTACTGGTCGCGAAGGATGAATTCCTCCCGACGGCGAAATTCAAGGTGTCCTCTTGCATTCTTGCCATGTCTTCGAAAGTCTTCGAGGCATTGTTCAGCAAGAACTTCGCTGAAGGACAGAGCATGTGCTCTCGCAGTCCCGGAGAACTTCTCGAGATTCAAACGACCGATCCTCCTCTGGCTATGAAGCATCTACTTCGCCTGCTGCACCACGCAGATCCGCTCGAACCCGGCGAGAGAATCATCACGACATCTGCTGTACTGGATCTGGCCATCATCGCTGACAAATACGACTGTATCGAAGCGCTTCGCCTCCCGGTTGATGCACTGCTGTCCAAATATTTGGGCAACGAAGACTTCACGCTCGACCATCTTGTGACGGCAGCCTACATGCTAGACCAGCCACACCACTTCAGACACTTCACTCGAGAACTCGTGTCAACCAAAATCATGGTTCAAGCCAACCATTTCGATAAGAGATGCCTTGAGCTGCTTCCTTCCGCTCTCTTGTCGTCACTCTTCTGCCAGCAGAGCATGGCTCGCCAGGAAGTCACTAAACAGATCACGGAGTTCATTGAGAAGTTCAGCGCGGCTTGTGTGGTGGCGAGTCGCGAAGTGCTAGTCATGAAGTTGTTCCAGGAACTGAAAGAGCAAGATCTGTGGCCCATCACGTTCGGAGCATTCAACATTCGAAATCTATGCGACAAAATCCAAGCGATCTCGATTCCGATCATATCAGCCGACGACAAGACCCAGACTCCGGTACCGAGAAGTCCATCTCTGGCTCGTTCTGTCACTACGCGTGACATATATGGTGGATGGGGCACTCCCACTCCGAAAAGCAGAGGCTGGGGCTCGGAAAAGTCACCCGAGAGGTATTCCACACAGTACATCGACGCACCAGTACATCACGATCTCAAGCGCATGGCCGACAGCGTACGGCTTCTCATAGTTGGCGTATGTTTTGACTGCATTCAAGGCAATGAGTGCAGGAAGCGTCATCGATACTACTGGTCAGACACGCTGTCGCTCACGGAGAGATACAAGGCGTACGAAGATTCAGAAGATGGTTCTGTATACTCAAGGCGTGAGATCGCTCAGGCCGATCAATACGAAGTGTTTCAGTGGTACACCAAACATCCTGGCTATTGGGAAGATGCTTGGTAGAGGACGATGCGAGGTTGAATATTTACTCCGTGGCAGCTGCTGGAACTCCATGGGCGAAAAAAGCGAGACCCGGAAAGCTACGGAATGAGACTACACGAAAGGGCTTTTCTGCTAATGGGAATCATGTAAGATATTCATTCTCTTGCAACACTGTCTTGTTTTTCGTCTGCATTCTTCCTCAAATTAGCTCAAAAGCTCTCGTACGCAATGTTTGCAGCCAGAACAAGTCCTCTGCGAAGATGTGGAATCAGAACCTTCAGCGGCTCAATCATTTGTCTCAATGAATGGAGGATTGCCAAGTATTGCTCACATTTGAAGGGATAGCAAAAGGTACAGAGATTGGCCTTGCTGGAGCAAGTGCTTCATCCTTCTCTCGGCGATGTCATTGTGGAGTTACAATCTCTACCAGATAGTGCGGCTCTAGGTTCCATGCAAGAGGCATCGCATCATAAGCGATCTCGAGCTTGACCCTATTTTGACTTGGTCGTTGAGCGCTTTCCCGATCGGGAAATTCAGCATTCTCCAAAGATGGCTTAGCGGCTTTTCTTGAGTGAAACTTGCGTCTTGCATGCATCAGTCCGATGCGTTTGAGAAATGAGGTCATGACAGGGCACAGCATACAAAGTGTGCACCGCGCTCCAGCGCGCAATATCACGTCTTCTTCCAAGACTGTGCACATATCACAATATGCTGGAGTTTTCAGAGGCCGAACTGCAAGAATCTTTCGATGCCAGCCGGGCGTGTCCCAATGATACTTTAGCTGAGAAGTTCCTACACGCTCACCCGGAGATTCGATATATCCGCTACCAATGGGTTGACCTGTCAGGAGTTCTACGTGCTCGCTGCTTGCCCAAAGACCACGTATTGGAACTTGCTCGTACAGACCAGCCTCTAAGATGCGAGCCCGACACACTAGCAACTCTGATCGACGACTCCGTCATGCCGGATATACCTCACCAAGGGATCAATGAGCTACATCCCGACTGGTCGTCACTTCGAACTCTCGGCTCCGATTACTTGTCTGCCTTTGCTGGAGTGATGTGCAATGTCGTCGAGAGACTCCCAGAGAACGACAATCAACCCTCTTCTTACAAATGTCCCCGGAAAGGACTGGCAAAGATCGAGGATTTAGCAGCTCAACGACGGGTTATAAGCTTTGAAGTTGGCTTCGAAGTAGAGCTGGTCATACTCGAGGAGAATAGCGACGCAGAACTCCAGAATGGACCTTCGTACATTCCCCTTGGCTCAGGTCTTAGACGGCATTGTGTTGCATCCATGCGTGATCCATCATTCGATATCCTGGAGAAATGTATCACGGAATTAGTCGATGCAGGGGTTGCTGTCCAGGACTTTCATGTACAACAGGGAGGCCAGTATGCGATATCTCTTACACCACACTCGCCACTACAGGCTGTCGACAACTTTGTTCGAATGCAAGACATGGTCAAGACTATTGTTGCCAAGCACGGCTATCTCGCCACAATGGCTCTAAGTCATGGCTGCAAAGAACGCATCTCCATCTCCATCTCACAACCCGATCAGCAGGATTTCTTCTTGGCAGGCATACTGCAGCATTTGCCCGAACTCTGTGCAGTTACCATGCCCTTCGAACAGTCTTACGAACGACTCATGAAGCTGAAGGGTAGTGAGTGGGCCGAATGGAGTAAAGAGAGCGATGAAGAAGCTGTTCGTAAGACTGGGCCTGGCAGATTAGAATTCGGTTGCATCGATGCTAGTGCCAACCACTACCTTGCAATGGCAACTCTTTTGGCTTCCGGCTTGCTTGGAGTCCAGTCGCAACGACCTCTGCGGGCCCCAGACGCGCCCTGCTCCCTTGCAGATTCCTACGTTTTCGTATCATCAGAAGTCCCGGTACTGTCGGGTAATTTCAAAACCGCTCTGCAGCTCTTGAAGGCGGCATCTCGAAACCTGGGTCGGATTTTGCCCCGAGACCTATTGGATCATTATGTGGCGGTAAAAGAGGTTGAAAGCGCTCGGGTGGCTGAACTGAACGAAGAGGAGCAGGAAAAGCTTATGGTCGCACTTTTCTGAGGACCTGCAGGAATTCAGCGAGATGAATAGCGAAGTATGGAGAGAAAGAAAATAGACGCGACACCCAAAGAGTCTTTAGTTCTTTGCTCCGTTACCACGGCGGAATTACAGTTGCCAAAGCAAGCTTACTTTCTCTGTACCAAGCTTGACGCATGTGAACGCCAAGTTGAATCTCCCATTCAATGCATTCTTGAAAGCTTGGAACTGGCTTCCAACAACCAATATCATCCTAACGAAAGAAAATTTGGCTGCGTCGATGACCTGGTCTCTCGAGACAATGGGCACCTTCAACAAGGTCGCTGCACATGATATTAGCGAGTCCCGGACCAAAAAGTGCCCTGCTGCCCTCCGGCACGAGTCGATAAGCTCAACCAGTAGAGAAGAACTCGTGAGTACAAAATGCGGATGTTTCGCAGAAAACCCACTGACTCTTTCACCCTTGCCTGCAGGTACCATTCCGCTTAATGGATCTGCCCTTCGAGCTCGTCTTGAGCATACTCAGATTTGCGGTCATCGTCAGCTCCCCGGACCGTCCCATCAACGTTACTGCTGTATCTAGTCTTCACAATCACCGACACTTCAACTTCAACTCACGGGCACCTCCGGGTGGTGGATCTGCACAAGTATTGCCGTTCTACACCGGCTATCCGCCCATCTTACGCACTTGTCACCTACTTCGTCACGAAGGAATCAATACGGTCTTTGCTGCGAACGTATTTAGGTGCGGGAGCAATCCGCGAGAGCCGCTGAGTCTCATCAGTTGGTTGGAGAGCCTTCAGAAAGAACACTTTGACGCAGTCGGGCCAATATCCTTGACCGTGAGACCCTGTGCGACGACCAAAGTGGACAGGGGGATCTTGATTTTCTTCGGAACAACGATCTGAGATTCACAAGAAGCTTGCAGAGCATTCTGCAAGGCTCTGCAAACGGCGAAGCTCAGGGCTTACATCAGAACGAGGTCAGGAATGGTCGACATGAAGGCTTCGCCAGCTGGATATGCCTATCAGCTTTCCTTCGCTAGGTTGGCAACTAGTAAGATTGGAGATGCAGAAAGCTGGCTGCCTTTGGAGGATCTGCCTCAGATCATAAACGATCATAGGAACAGACTCGACCCGTCCCTGTGGTGGACCGTGGAACGTATGTAATGTTAGCAAGGCGCAAGAGACGAGGAAGGTAGAATGTGATGGGTGATTGAAGTCGAGGGAATGTCTCTAATGGCTTGAACAAACGCAGTGCCGGGAGGAGTGAGCACATTGACGCAAGCTGGCCACATCGAATTGTGCTGAGAAATATAGTTGCGGGTGCATGCTTACTTTCTCACTGTACCAGTCTACGTAAGGAGCATCTAAACGCCAAGACGATTAATAATTTTGGAGGGCTAACGTTCTGCCATCAGCTTTAATGTCGTACATTGACATTGGAATGCGAAGAGTGACCGGCACATACAGTTCATCCAGTATGACTGCCAGCAAATCAGACACAGAGTCTGACTCTGTGGAGGAAATTACCACTTCATCACGACCTCCCAGTCTGATCTCTTCGGAGACAAAGGACTCTCCCGATGCGCAGACTTCCGTACGTTCATAATGCCGTTGCCTCAATTTGACATATCATATCCGCGAGGATGGGATATCGCTGACTCTTTTGGCATGTCGATAGGTACGATTTCCCCTGCTGGACCTCCCGATTGAAGTCGTGGTCCGCGTGATCGAACTTGCTGTGGTCTCGGACGATCCCATCGATGCTAGCCTCAGGGTTGCTCGGAGAGGAAATCCTCACCGGCGGCCTCCTGTCACTCGGACTTGCGTTTTGTTTCGTCGTCACGGCCTCAGACACTTCTATGCTGGAAATGTGTTCATGTGCATGAACCGCCGCGAACCGTGGGAAAATGTCAATTCGTTATTTGACTGGCTAGCACGCCTCTCCGAGGACCAGCTTCGCACAGTGGGACCCATCTCCTCCATACTGAACCACTACTCTCCCATAGAGACCTTCGATCGACTGAATGCTGAGGAAAGATGGGATTTTGGACACTATTTTGAATTGGGAGACAATTTGGGACCGGTGGCCAGTGATCTTATTTGTCGCTGTCTTGCGGACTTTATCCTGATTAAGGGTTTCATTTTAACAATGTCCGGCAAGTTATTCTTGAAGAGAGAAGCTCCTGGGTATGCATTCGTGCTTTGTTTTGCCAGAGTGGCAGTAGGTGGGAATGAAGGTGCGGAGGGTTGGCTACCTCTAGATGAAGTCTTTGGTTTGGTCCGCCAGTGGGAGTGGACGGGAGAGAACTGGTGGATTCTGGATTCAGAGATAGTGGCTGATGGTACTGATGGTACCGGTGGAAGTTGAAGTTGGATGAGGAAGAAAGTGAAAGCGGCAGGTAGGAGGTAGTTAGGTACCGTAGGTAGTCAATCAAAATATTGAGGCCATATTGAATAGGCTTTTCTTCCGACTTCCGACGGGCAAGCTGTCCCTCCCCTTGCTCCAACCTCACCTCATTGACCTCTTCACAAACAGGGGTCCGTGACATTCACTTACCCATTCCATTGCATCCGCCCAACTACTGTCACTCCTTCCGGAAAGCGCATCTCACCGCTGAACAACTCATTGTTTCTATACTTCGCCATGTCGACCCGCAACAAGTACTCCGTCCTTCTGCCGACATACAACGAGCGTCGCAACTTGCCCATCATCGTCTGGCTGCTGAACAAGACATTCACCGAGCAGTAAGTCTTCTACTAACGGACCGCGACCAGTACAATATATACTCACATTCAATATCAGCAAACTTGACTATGAAGTCATCATCGTCGACGACGGCTCCCCCGACGGCACCCAGGAAGTCGCCAAGCAACTCATCAAAGCCTACGGATCCAACCACGTCGTCCTCAAACCTCGCGCCGGCAAGCTCGGCCTTGGAACCGCGTACGTCCATGGAATGCAGTTCGCAACCGGAAACTTTGTCATTATCATGGACGCCGACTTCTCGCACCATCCCAAGTTCCTGCCCACAATGATCAAGAAGCAGGCGGAAGGCAACTACGATATCGTCACGGGCACACGGTATGCGGGAGACGGTGGTGTATATGGCTGGGATCTCAAGAGGAAGATGGTCAGTCGCGGCGCAAACTTGTTTGCGGATACCGTTCTGCGACCAGGTGTGAGCGATTTGACCGGTAGCTTCCGATTGTACAAGAAGGCTGTGCTACAGGAGGTCATCTCAAGGACTGAGAGTAAGGGATACACATTCCAGATGGAGATGATGGTCAGGGCAAAGGGCATGGGATTCAAAGTGGCTGAGGTGCCTATCTCCTTCGTGGATCGTGTCTACGGCGAGAGCAAACTTGGTGGGGAGGAGATTGTGGAGTACTTGAAGGGAGTGCTCAATCTTTGGGTCAAGGTCTAGGTTTTGGAAAAGGACCTTTGTGTCTCTACGGAGCGCGGCGTTGGGAGGTTGTAATCGGAATTGGAAGCCAAAATAGCCATGGTATGTATTGTATCCGGATCTATGTGAGAGATAATACAGCTGCTAGAGGTTTCAGCCCAATTTGTACTGGATGGACGCTGAGCGATGATTTCTGACCACTGGTAAGCTGTGAAGTCTGGCGGAGTACCTTGGGCTCACAGTCGGCCACGCTGCAGATGAGGGGGACTCCGCCGCGACGCTCCGGCTTCGGCTTCCGAGCGCGGAGTGAGAGAGACGGTTTGAGTCAGCATTCGGTCACGGTGGAGGCGGAATCAGAAGCGAAAAGACTCTCCGTCATCGCGCTCAACATCAACACTCCAGCGTCGCCCATGGCAACTCGCAAGTACTCCGGCACCCAACGCAGCACAAAGGTATATAAGGAATTTCGAATTGGCTAACCTTCATAGTGCAGTGGGTTAGCCATCCATCGAAGGTGTGCCAAATTCCCTTCATGCCCCTAAGGCAGCTGCAAACAGAACGAAAATCTCGAAAGAGTATTTCTTCACGCCCCCGTGGGGTGTTTGTTTTGCTATTTGGGCGGATGTTCTCCTTTTTGGTCGCTACTGCGGTCTCCGCAGATCCGCGAGCAATCAGTTAACAATGACGGGATCCTGAAGATTGCCAATGAAGAACGGAGAACAAACTTGAAGTGGCCACTCCCAGATAACTAATGCCTTTCTTTGTCGCGCAGGAAACAAATACAGAGTAGCAACCTTTGCAAATTGCGAGTCACATCTTCTTCACCTTCAACAACACCACTTGTTGATTCAAGCCACCGCATAGCTCACAGGTCACCCAGTCACATCCTTGCGTACAAGCCTCGGCGAAATTGCACCACATCACCTCGGACGGGCACTTGACAGAGTCTCAGTAAGCATGTCTGCCTGCACTCGCGTCTTCGCCGTGGCAGAGCTGCAAGAAGGCATTCTACTCCACCTTCCTCTGAATGAGCTGCTTCGCAATCTACGGGTCTGCCGAACATGGGCAAAATCAACACGGCGCATCCGAAAGGCGCTCTATCTCGAGCCCACTGAGCGTCTTGTTGAGCTGCAGGACAAGTACTGGAAGTTTCCGGGCGGTGGCATGGCCAACCCAGCCGATGACATCGAACAGCGACTTTTTGCTGAAGGACATAGGGAGAAGAGAGAGGCCGATCCGCTCATTGAGAACATGCAAGTTCGAGAATTCGCGGACCAGAAATTCTGCGCCGCCGGTGAGAAGCAATCATCTGGAGTCAAGGCAACTGACTTCAGTGTCATCCTCGGTCCGGATCGCGGCCCTGTATTGAACCCTTTCGTCAACATCTTCCTCAACATCTTCCTCGACGGTCAGCGATATCGGAATAAGAACATCTATGATAGAGGCTGTTGCATGCAAGTCTTTTACGATAAAGAATTCGATGATGGTCGAAACTTCCGCTCACTTGGCATAGCTACGTCGACCCGCCGATTCCGAAGCGACAGCGATTCTGTATGGAAGCTCGCCGGCTCGAAGGAGGCCTTTCAGCACAAAGATGCCTCCTGGCGAAGTATGCAAATCATGCAGCCTGCGACCACCGAGATTGTCTCAGACTGCCCGACCGTGCAGGTGGACTACGACAATGGTGAACGCATCCTTTCCGGCTGGGGACCCAACGAGAAGGGCGTCAGATGTCTGAAGAAGATCAAAGCTTGTGATGCACAAATGAGGGTGACGAATTCGAGTGGAGTCACTTTAGGCCAATTCGCCGACATGTGCCACGGGCATCATTTGACCTGCCGATTTTGCAAATACAAAACTACTTGTAGGCGGAATTCGGGCATAGAAGACTTTTTGGGTGACTGGACGTTCTTTGGCTCCGGTGCCACACGCCGGCTGAGACCGGACATCGCAGGAGGAAAAGAGAGCTATGCCGCGGCCAAGGACGATGGAGTAGACCAGCTTGTTGTTCCAGGAAGCGGGTTCACAGCTCGCCATGTGCTGCTGAACATCGAAATCTCCCTAGGCATCAGAGTTGTCGAGTAAGACACGAGTCCCTGGTAGAACACATTGGCACACTCGTGATTTCACTGTCAGGATGGCTACTCAGGACACTGGCTTGTAGCCTTTCTTTCCGGATGAGACAGTCTCGGAAACGTGGATCACCTGCGCAAGAACCATCGTTCAAGTCAGACCCAGCTTTCAGGAAGGACTTCGAAGCATGAGATCTGTTCAATCATGCTCTATCGTTTTTCCATGCTGCTCCCAAGCACGTTCGCCGCTGCATGGATGCTTAGCGACTTGTACAAAAGGTAAGACATGTATGAAACATGCCAGAGGAAAGGTGAAAAATTGAGCAAAAACATAAAATCGCAGGTCGTTCGCTTCTTGCTGTCCATTCCACATTAACTCGTTAATGCCTGAACACCCTCGTGGTGGTACTGCCCTACAGCTCACTCTCCCGCGTCTACTTGGTGATAGCGCTGGACGCTACTGTCATGGCTAGCTCAAGAGGCAACCGCTACGAGTTGCTCACAAGGCGAAGAGGGGAATTTGACCGCCAAAGACACGCCGACAACAATCGACGGCAGCGGACACAGGAGCAACAGCACTGCCGTGCCACAGAGTGGCGGGCGCACTACGGTAGAAATCAAAGCAGACAATGGCGTGAAGCACGCGAGACGGAGAATCGGCAACGGCAGCAAAATTCACGCCTAGAGCAAGCCCAAAGCGAAGACGAAAAACAACGGCGACGACATGACGAAAAGCGAATCAGACGGCGAAAGATGGCCAGATGCTTGATGGGTAGCGCGATAGCACTTGTAGAGTTCCTTTGGTCCATAAGTAAAGGATAAACAAGGGCATGTGTATGAACGCTTCGGTTGTGTTGCTCTAGATGATCTTGTGATCTCTCAATTAGGCCGTCTCGAAACCAAAAGAATCCATAAAGACTGCCATTTAACGAGCTCGTGGGTACAGAGTCACTGATACGAATGATGCCGCAGCTCAACGAGACCCCAATTCTTTCAATTTCGGTGAGTGTAAAACGATGGTGTCTGGAATTCAGTTCACTCCAGTGTTCGGCAGCCCTTACTTCTGGGTCACTTTAGACACTACAATGTCAAGACACTTGCCCTTTTGTGTCCCACACTGCGTCCGTGCTGTTCATCGCTGCATCAGTACCAATTGACTTCCCACGACATGTCTTAGACAAGCTTTGCAGGTATTCCGTCAAAGTCATGAGTGCATTTGCTGGCCTATAAGGAAGAGCATCTGTTCATCCTTTGCCAACGTATATCTCTTCTCCCATATCCCAGAACCCAGGCGGTCGTCTCCTTCTACAACCGGTTTGTCTTCACTTCTACAAGCGCCGGCCGCTTACCCCTATCATGACAACACCATGGATGGATTACTACCAGATTCTGGACATCTCCCGTCACTCGGACGCAGCAGAAATCAAGAAAGCATACAGAACACAATCTTTGAAATATCATCCTGACAAGAAGGGAGGTTCGAAAAAAGCATTCCAGATTGTAAGTATTGCCACTCCTGACTTTTGAAGGTTTTGTTCAAAGGTACATTTCAGGGGCTGTAGAAGGACCAAATCGAAGGATTGTACTGACCAACTGTGTAGCTTGGTGAAGCCTATGAGACTCTGTCGGACACTACTCGTCGGCGGGATTATGATCGCTCATACGATCGAGAGAAAAGAGCGAAGCAAGCGCGAGACGACGCCAAGCACAAATCAGGGGAAGGGTCAAGGTATGACCGCGAAAGGGCTGAGCATGATCGGAAACGTCAGCAAGAAAATAGAAGACGGCAAGAGGAGCAGGAGGATAAACGACAGAAGAAGAAGCAGGATGAACAAGAAGAAGAGCGAAGGAAGAATGCTGAGAAAGCGCGAGAGGAAGCGAATGAAAGTGAAAGGAAAGCTCGTGATGCACGAAACAGGGCCAATGATGCGAAGCAGAAGGCTGAGCATGCTCAAAGAAAAGCGGACGAACAAAACGCAAGAGAAGAGCAAAGAAAGTCTGACGAACGACGGGAGGGAGAACGGCTGAAAGAGGAATTACGAAAGGCGGAGGAGGCTTACAAGCGGCGGGAGCAGCAAGAACAAGAGCGGCAACGGCAACGTGCTCGAGAACAGAACGAGGAGAAAGAGTGGTACCGACGATGGAACGAAGCGCGTGCAGAAGAAGCCAGAGCTCGAGAGCAAGAACGAGGCCAGGAGGAAGCATGGGAGGAAGAGCGAAAGCGCCAACAGCGGGAAAGGGAGCAAAAGGAGCAGAGAGAGAAGGGCATGAGGTAATGTCAGAGCTCATGACAAAACAATTGTCAAAGCACTTTACTGATTTTCTTGCAGGGAAAGTGTCGGATGCGCAGTGCTCCTGGTAGGAACAACAGAGTCCCGTGGATTTCGTATCCCAGAGACGGTTCTCAAAGCTCGCTCAGATTACTTCGAAGGTGCTCTCAGTGTCGCTGCCAGAGATCCTGCTTGGTTCAACATAAAAGTGTTACCATTTCCGGATCTTGAATCCAGCATTGTCGAAACCTGGTATCGAATAATTCATAACGATGAGACGGTCGATCCACCAATCGACCTCAATGCGAAGTTCGCCTGGTTTACGAAGCTGTATGTCGTTGGCGAGCATTTCAAAGACACCACGTTCCGTGCACAAGTCATGGTCGAGCTGCGAAAGGTGTTCGACAATTCTGCAACTTTCTTACCCCTCAACGATGCCATAGACATCATCTACAAGGGTACTCCGTCCGCATCACCCGCCAGGAAGCTACTGGTCGAGAAGGTTGTCAGTCGCTGGAAAGGCGACATCCCCGCCGGCTACAAGCAAGACACGCATCCAATTTTCTTGACGGAGCTACTGTGTGAATACGCCAAGCAAAAGTCGGAGCAGCAGAGACGGCCAGAGAGTATTCATATCCCTTCGTTCAATGGGCCAGGATCGTTCGTCCCTCGCAATCGGTCGGAAGAACACCATGCCACATCACCCTCATTCGGCAGGTCACTTGGCGCTCCAGACGAGCTTGCATGTTGCAAGTCATATGGGAAAAACTACCAGTGTCAGTGTTATTATGCTTGGCGTGCTCGGGAACTCGCTAAGTGCCACTGGATCGGGGACGGCAGTGGGAGAGCCGTTACTTACTACTATTGATCTGTCCATTTGAGAACCGGTTTCCTACGTATGATGGTGTTAGTGTGAGCCTAATGCAATTAAACGCTTAATCTTCGTCTTGTATTCGCATTTGACCAACACACCTTATTTTCACTTATTGCAGATTGCGAATGACCCTCAAGTGATTCAACGCTGGTCGAGTGCTCAGGACACTTTGCAAGCCGTTTTGCGTTCCCAATGCAAATCTTTCCAGAAGACCTCCCGTCGCCGCGGATTTCCAAGCGTGCAGTAGACTGCAGAAACTGTCACTGGCCATCTCCAAGCAAAGATGACGCTGGTGCTCAGTCGAAAGCCAAAGCCATCAAGTCAAAGAGCTAAACGCCCAAGAACCGTGCAACAACCTTGTCCGAATCTGCCTGCGTCAGACCCATCCGCGGTTCACCCGCGACAGAATCCACCGAAACCTCATTAGATGAGAGCAACAGCTTCTGGTATTGCGAGCGGTAGGAGTTCCACTTGGCGGGTGTGATCTCCTTCAAGACTCTCTCAATCCGAGGCAGCCTGTCTTCTTCCTTGGCTTCATTAGCCCAGTTGAGAAACGGCGCCACATGGTATTGGCAATAGTCGGCGAAGGTAGCTGCTAGACCCATGTCGAGAGGCTCCGCGCCTTGATGGGCGAGCAATACATCGGAGTTCACGTCGGTCCACCGAGCGTCAGGGCCGCCGAACGTACTCATGTTCTTGTCGAGGTTGATGAACATGTGTGGTGTTTGCAAGAGGTTCTGTCGGCGTGGCTGTTTCGTAGGGTACTTCCATGCATGTAATGGCATTCCGACATGCTAATTGTTCTCGGTCAGTTGAACTTCGGTAGGGCAGTAGCGCATGAGACTTACCTTGGAAATTTGAGAGAGGGTTCCAGGATCGTGCATTTGGAAGTCGGAAACGTCGAACATCGGCCCGTACCCAGTGAGAAAGATGTCATGGTCTTTGTAGATCTCCACGTTCTGCATGCTATCGGCACGGCCATTCTTTCCGGGAATGATTTTGGTCGCTTGGGTCTTAGAAATCGCGAGCTCGCGGTACAGCTGATCGAATTTGGCTTTGTTGTTGGGTCGATCATAGACCACTAAGTAGGCAATCAAGGCGCTGTACTGACTCATGCTAAAGTCGCGTACCTTGGAGACATCGCCGCTGTCAGCCATGTCTCCCGTGTAGGCCATCACTGGGCCTTTCCATGGACCAGCAAGGCGACCATTTGTGGCAGCTATGAGTGCCGAATTGGTTTCCTGGTAGAGGTACTCAAACTCATCATCGTACCTCAAGATAATATGCTGAGGCAGAAGCTGGTTGGTCCTGATCTTCAATTTGACGAAGTCTGTTCCGGGACAACGACCGAGGTCGATGTCTGGTGTCGGTACTACGTCCTGGTATCCGTCGTGTTCTGCGACCTTCAGCCACTTGAAGACTGGCTTCGCTCCGTTATGTGGGAAGTAGATGACGCGCCTCATGTCAGGAGTGGGGCGTTGGCGGAATGTGTCGAGCGACTTGCAGAGATGCTTGTGGAACTTCCAATCCACCTTCTGACACTCGCTACTGCAGTAAGCGATGTCTTTGCATGCAGCACAGAATTTGGTGGCTGCCTTTTTGCAGCATGGACAGGAGCCCATGGCCGACGTGGCTGGGTTGTTCGGGATGGTACTCGTGCTTCGTTGCGATAAGTGCACATCAGCCATGGTCGAGGTTGATGAAATGGATTGTGATGGATTGAAGTGTTCGTGTTTGTGGAAGATGAAAGTCCGAGGAGGCAGAGCAAACGAGGTTTATATAGCACGTCATGCTCGTGACCGGCCATGCGGGTCTATTCACTCGAAGCTGTGAATTGCCGCTTACTTCTAGCTGAGATCCCTAGTGAAGTTGGAGGACAAACAACGGCGGGACCATCGACTTCACTTCGCAGACTCAAGCGTGTATGGGTGAGAGAGTCTTGGAGGCCAGAAAGCTTCCAAGCTCACTTCGATTGAGCATGCCATCGAGGGTTATGCTGCACAAACGACAATCACCTGCTTCCTGCGGGTTGAGTTCTGTGTTCTGTATTCGGTTTGGCGGGCGTTTTGACAGTCGCAAAGGATGCCATGTTCCAAGCAGCCTGGGGCATGCGACGCGTGCGTTCTTGTGATGACACAGACTGCACTAGAAGATGTAAAAGTCCATGTGAAGTTGCAGGTGAAGGAGGTGAAGGAGGTGAAGTCGGGGATGTAGACTACGGCAGCCCATTCGACCGTCAATGGCATTTAAAAGCTTCACCTTTCAAACTTATTCGACACGAGAGATGCGCTGCTCTCTCCCGGAACAGCGACTTTTATCATGTCGCGCCCTCAAATCGGCGACCTCACCGGCGACCACGAATTGGCTGTCCTCGCGCGATCAACATGGCTGACTTCCGCGAATCCGCCCAAGGTGCTTGCCAGCACAGTTGGCGCAATCTGGAAAGTGGTTGAAGAAGACGAATTCTCGCCCTTCTCCCTCCTTTTGCTCGAACAGCTGCAGGCATTGGAGCGCTATCTGCTGCCGGGATACAGCGAAGACGCATCGAATCAACATGTCCTCTTGCTGGTACTCCTCATCAACACCAAACGACAGGAAAACCTCCCCGTCTGGCCCGTTCTCGCCAAAAGCCCAGACGAATTCTCAGATTTCTTCCGCCGAGTCGTCCATCTGAGCATCGACACCTCACTCGCGACCAATCTACGGACATATCTGCTCACATTCCTCGTTGGCGCATTTCAGAGTCTGGATCATGGAATCGTGCGCAAAGAATGCGCTCCGCTGGTCTCCATTGGCATTTGGCACAATTTGCACAGTGAGGATGTGAGGGAGAAGCTGTTGAAGAATAGCACGCAACTCACAAAAGCATGGCGCGCGGCGGGCAAGAAGTTTGATAATGCGGATGGTGCCGGACAGGCGAGACTGAGGCTTGAGAGGAGCTGGCTGCATGCTTTGCTGTTGGACTTCTTCGATAGATTATACGATGCGCAAGCTACAGCAGATCGGAAACAGGCGAATTTGCTCTACAGCGAGCGCTTCTTGGAGTTGCTGGCGGACTTGCAGAGTCAGCTACCGACGAGGCGGTATGTGAGCACGCTGCTCTTGGACACAAACACACTCCCTGTCATTGCGCTATCGCCGTTGTACCAGGATGAAGAGCGATTGAGAGAGATGTACCAACTTCTGGAACATTATACTCATTTCCCAATTGACGACCAGACGGGACGTCAGCTGAGCCGGCAGGAGTACGCGGATGCGCAGAATGTGAAAATATCACGGCTACAAAAGGTGGCGCACAAGCAACAACCCGAGAAGCTGAAGATTCTGATATTGGCAAATTTTGGTACCCTTTCTCAGAGAAGTGAGCTTCAGAGTCACATGGAGGGCCTCACAGATGCGGAGCTGCTTGCGCTATGTCAGGGAATGGATTTGAGAACATCAGAATATCCTGAAAAGACGCTTCTGGTACGAGATCGCCCATTCTTCGTCGAGTGTTTGGTGTCCGCCGTGGAGTCGAGAGCACACTACACTGAACAGCTGCGATCGCTGCAGATTCTGCCTACCGAGAAGGTGCTGTATGACCCTGCGATGCTAAGGACAGACCAACACAGTGCATTCCAACCACTTCCAATCCCAAAGCTCAACCTGCAGTATTTGACGATTGGAGACTTTCTATGGAGATCATTCATCCTCTACCGACATGAGGCATTCTACGAAATCCGCAAACACCTCGAGGATACTATCAAGAGAATGCAACCTCGTCGAGGAGGCGGCATCACTCGGTTCGATGGCTTCTCACGTCTAGCAATGCCCATTCCCAAACCGGCCATAATTGATACCCTGCCGCCTCGAGTTGGAGAGGTTGTGCCCGCAGAAGTGAAGGTTGAGCTTATTCTGGACGTCAGCAGACTACAGCCTGCACTCAGGCGAGAATGGGAGAGTCTGAGACCGGACGACACTATCTTTCTGATGGCTGTACACCCAGAGGACGGGTCGATCAAGCTAACTAATGGTAGCAGCGAACATTCTGTGGTTGAAAAGGCCGGCCTCAAAGAAGTTCGATGTGCGGACATCATCAGTGTGCTTGACGATAGTGGAAAGGTGCTGCGACAGAACCAGCGAGAGCAAGATGATGGCCAGTCTCGGCCGCGAACCCGACGACTTCTGGTTCGACTCGATGCTGCTGCATACAAAGCTGACAAGGAGCGAGCGGATGCTGGCAAAGGAGATGTGTACGAGCGGATAAACGTGGTGGTCCGACGACGAGCACGAGAGAACAACTTCAGACCTGTCCTGGAGAGCATCAAACAGCTTGCACTTTCAGACTCGCCTGTCCCTACATGGCTACAGGAAGTGTTTTTGGGATACGGCGATCCTGCTTCCGCGACCTACAAACGGCTACCGAACAAACTGAAGAGCGCCGACTATCGGGATACGTTCCTCGATTGGCAGCATTTAATTGAATCTCTCCCCGGCAAGACTGTTGAGCCAGACCCGACTCAGGATGCCATCTTCCCACCACCTTATATTCTCGAATCAACAGGTGAGCAACTTCCGCCTGCGCCGCCAAAGAGCAAGAAGAGGAGACACGATCAGCTTGACGGTCCGGCATCAACCCCTGCGGCGGAAACCTTCAAAGTGTCGACATACAAGCCGGCGAATGGCGGCCCATATCCTATGGACGTGCCAAAAGTGAACACTGTTCGCTTTACTCCAACTCAGATTGAAGCTATTACGTCTGGCACTCAACCCGGTCTGACCATGATTGTGGGCCCACCTGGAACCGGAAAGACGGACGTCGCGACTCAAATCATAAGCAATATCTACCACAACTTCCCACAACAGCGAACACTCCTTGTGGCACATTCCAATCAAGCCCTCAATCAGCTATTCCAAAAGATTGTGGCGCTCGACATTGATGAGAGGCATCTCTTGCGATTGGGTCACGGCGAGGAAGAGCTCGCAACAGAGGCCAGCTTCAGCAAAGCCGGTCGTGTGGACTCCTTCCTCGAGCGTGGTGGATACTACCTCTCTGAGATCCAGCGATTGGCCAACAGTATCGGTGCAATTGGTGCTCACGGCAATAGTTGCGAGACTGCGGAGTACTTCGACCAAGTGCATGTCCAGCCGAGATGGAAACGTTATTGGGAGACACTCAAGGCGGAGTCATCAACAGCAGACGACGTTATCACCGCATTCCCTTTCCACGGCTACTTCGCCGATGCGCCGCAACCACTCTTCCCATCACAAGCTTCCAAGGAGCAGCTGATCGACGTCGCTCATGGATGCGAGACACACATCCGCCGCATCTTGGATGAGCTTGCAGATATTCGACCTTTCGAGATTCTGCGCGCTCAGAAGGATAAATCCAACTATCTTCTCGTCAAAGAAGCTCGCATCATTGCCATGACATCAACACACGCCGCCATCAGGAGGCAAGAAATTGCCGGCCTTGGCTTCCACTACGACAACGTAATCATGGAAGAAGCAGCACAAATCACCGAGATCGAAAACTTTGTGCCTTTCGTCTTGCAAGCACCCCGCCTAGCCGATGGCAAAAGCGCAACCGCCGAGAACCAACTGCAACGCATCGTCCTGGTCGGCGACCATCTCCAAAACTCCCCAGTCATCCAAAACAACGCCTTGAAAAGCTACGCCAATCTCGAACAATCTCTCTTCGCACGCCTCATCCGCCTAGGCGTACCTCACATTCTCCTCCAATCCCAAGGTCGCTCCCGACCCAGCTTGGCAGCACTCTATCGCTGGCGCTACCCAACGCTCACAGATCTACCACACACCTCCCTCCAACCTGAGTTCGTCCAAGCAAATGCAGGCTTCAAATACGACTATCAATTCATCGATGTACCTGACTACAAAGGTTCCGGAGAAACAGAACCCTCGCCCCATTTTATCCAAAACTTGGGAGAAGCAGAATACGCCGTCGCGCTATACATGTTCATGCGTCTACTCGGCTATCCCGCAGCTAAAATCACAATCTTAACAGCTTACGCAGGTCAAAGAGCTTTGATCAAAAATGTTCTGGATCATCGCTGCAAAACTAATAGGTTATTTGGACTTCCGGCCTGGGTGGGGACTGTGGACAAGTATCAGGGAGAACAGAATGATTATGTTATCCTTTCGCTGGTGAGAACGATTTCACCGGGTTATTTGAGGGATTTGAGGAGGTTGACTGTGGCGCTTTCGAGGGCGAGGTTGGGGTTGTATGTTCTTGGACGGAGGGAGGTTTTTGATAGTTCGTTGGAGTTGAGAGAGGCTTTCGCTCCGCTTTTCCAAAGGAGTGGGAAGTTGGAATTAGTGGCTAATGAGATGTTTCCTACTTCTCGGGCTGTGTTCGCGGAGGTTGCTAAGGATGCCTCGACTGTTATGGAAGGCGTGGAGCACCTCGGACAATACGTCTATGAGATGACGCAGGCTAAGGTCAAGGCGCTGAAGGCTGGTGGTGGGATGCTTCCGCCTCCTGCCACGAACGAGGGCGCTGGGCGGGCTTATGAAGAAGATGACGAAGAAGAGGAGGAAGAAAACGAGGAGGATATGATGGATGCGGCCGAGGAGGATCTCGAAGAAGATGGAGATGGTGGGAGGACCACGCCCAGGGCAACGACGGAATAGGACTGCGTTGTTGCTCGGACGAAGGGGAGTTTGTGGGATATGACGAACTATGCTGATTTGGCGGATGATGTTGAGGGTGAAGACACAGAACTGGCGAATGATGGGGTGCTGTCGGACTTGTTTGATTGCGAGGATGCTGAAGAAGAGGTGTGTGATGAGGATGAGGATGAGGATGAGGGGACTAAGTCGGAGGATGAAGAGGGTTGACTTCGGGAAGCATGTATGTTTATACGTGTTCTTAACAACAAAAAGTAGGATATTACGATACCGCTATGTACGCGATCAGAGTCCCGAGAATGATCCCTGGACCTCTTCGTTGTCAAACTCTACCCTTTTCTTCTCTCAGCGGTCGCGCTTTCATGTAGTAACAGGGCTATCGCCGATAGCAAGCACACGATTGAGAAAGCGAACCCGGCTCCCAAGACTATGAACAGATCCATCCATGTTCCATTCCTCATTGACTCCTCATGTGCCCTTTGCGCCGCTTCTCTTGCCGCGACAGCCTCTATGTACAGCTTGCGTTCGCAGTCGAAATTATGACGAGTCTTTAGGTCAGACAATACTTCGAAAGCATTAATGATCTGAAGAAGTAGTTAGTTTCATGATTAATCGTCAATCGCTTATCGAACCACAAGAATACCTTCTGAAAGTTCAGCGTGGCTCTTTTGCGTTGACTCGCGGTGACTCTGTCTGGGTGGTGCTCAAGAGCTCGAGCCTTGTAGGCCTTTTTAATGGTTCCCAGATCTGCGTTTGGTTGGATGTCTAGGATGGCGTAGTGGTCTTGCTGGGGATATTTCGACGTGGACATGATTGATGGGAAGGGGTTTGAATGCTCGTTTGTTGGTTGTTGCTGCAATTGGTTTGGGGAATGGTTTCGATACACAAGTTGACGAACTGATCGTTGAAGTGGCCCTTATAAAGTGACCAGGTCAAACCTTCTTACCTGGCATATGTCTTGGTTCCATTTCTTTAACAGCGTGGCTCGTCGTGTCCACTAGTTACGTGAGACATGTCTGACTGTCCCACCGACACGGAGCATGCGAAGGTACTTGTAGCATCATTGTCTCTCACTGATCAAATTGCTAAGTTCCAAGCACATGGATCAACAGGTAAGACGAGAGTGTCTTCGGTGAGGCTCCTCTGATCATGTTCCCCTGAAGAGAGCTAGCCGAGCATCCTGAGCGATTATAGTCATCTTTCTTCTACCGCGATATGCAATCCCAAACACCAATACACTTCAGACCTACCCTACTCCCGAACGATCCCTCCCAAGACTCGTTGTCGTTCTTCGTCTTCCAAATGCATGACCTCACAAACCAGCACGCACAAAGCACTAATAGACAGCCATTCCAGAACCTTCGTCCAATCAGTAACAAAAGGAAGCATAATAACCGCCACAACCACCCATCGTTTCAAAAGATTCAATTTGTCAAGGATGTCATTCCACCAATTCAAACTTTCAACTTCCATCGCGCGATGCTGGAGAGCCGCTTCGTATTCTATGTCGAATGTGGCTCGTGAGTTTGCGTTGGAAAGTACCTTGAAAGCTTTTGTGGCTCTGTCGTAAGCCTCTCTAATCATTCTCGCGTCTGCATTTCGGTCGTTGATGTTGAGTACCCTGTAATGGTTTTGCGCTCTGGGCTTCGGAGACGACATGATTGCTGATGGCGATATGTTGGAAGTGAAGAGGATAGCGGGCCTTCTTATAGAGCTGGGATCGTTTGTTCAGTCGTAAGGTATTGATGTTCTGGAGAGTTCTTATCTGTTTATTCGTTCCATTTGCTTGGGTTTGGCAATTGTTCTCCTGCAAGCTTCTGTAAACGCTGTGTGCGTTTGCGGTTCTTTTCCAGCACCTTTCCACAACAATCAACCCCTCAAAGCCCACGTGAATGAAATGGACGCTGTAAACCATTCGTGAGAAGAAGCTGTGAAATGATCTGAATCAAGCTGTATAGTCCCTGCCTCTTGCCTCTCTAAGCACGTCACTGGAAACACAAGAACCAACGGAAGTACCCGAGTGCCACAAAGACACTCCAAAAGATGAACATCGCAAGAGTCGCGAGTGGGTGGGGGGAGGGAGGGCTCGTGGCCATATCTGTCACAGCTTGCCCAGCCGCCGGCGGGCTTTCATCGCCTCCAGTCTCACTCTGACCGAGACTGTCCCGTCGCTCTTCCTCTCGCGCTGTGTCCTTCTCGTTGGGAAGCGAATTGAAAGGATTGCTGTGCTGAATGAATATTTAGCGATGAATATGAGTGGGAGTTTCGCTGACGTACATTGATCTGTTTTGGAGTAGCCATGTTCAGGTTCTGATGCATAGCGTTTCTGTGGTTCGTTTTGATTGCCTCGCTATTGAGAGCCCTCTCCGACCCTTGACGAGTGGAATTGTTGCTACGCGGCATGCTGATAGTACGAATGTTGTATTGTAGTTGAGATTGACTAGTACTGGTATTGGTATTGGTGATGGTATGACTGTCGTAACTGAATGGGCGTGGTCTGGTACTGATATCGTGTTGACAATGTTGTGATTGAGAGATTGTATACCACAGGATGTTGGTGTGTGATCGTGAAAAGAGTAAGAGGAAGACGAAGAGGAAGGGATCCTGTGCAACGCCTTGTGTCGTGCTTCCTACCTCAAGTGTACCTTCGAGAGTTCTTTCCTGCGCCCGGTGTTGCGATCGTCCTTTATCGCACAGCCTCTCAAGCCACGGTGCAGTCGCTTTGCCTCAAAGTGATCCAATTGATGAACTCAGACGAGCTCATTGAGGCTTTGGTCTCCTTCGAAGGGCTACCTACATCATGATCAATGCCAGCTTGCCCTTCAAGCAAGAAGTTGAAGGGACGTTGCGGACCACAGGTTAGCCAATATTGTGAAGATGTGTTGATGGTTTCCTAAATGTCGTCGGAATTTGTGTGAGGTTTGAGCAGGAGCAAGGCTTGTAGCAGAGCCTCTAGTCATACTATATATCGCCACCTTGCACCGGCTCACACGTCTCCGATGTTGCCTCAAGCAAACCCTTGCGATCCTTGATGGAGCTGTCCTCGTCAATAAGAATGTCTATCTCTGCACCTCGTCAGTATGTCCTCTTCAAACCATCATTAAATGATCGAGCTTACTGGTCAATGGATGCTCAGGAACAGCGTGTCCTGCTCTAGCAAGCCGGCGGACCCAGCCAATCCCTTTCTCGCACCATAACATCCGCTCTGGAGCCATCCATTCCTCCTCAAGAAATTGCCTATCCACTGTTCCCAACCAAATATCGAGCATGGGAGGCCATCCCCATTCTACCGGCACAACACCCGCATCGATCGTGTACCCTACAGGGGTGCCACAACGCACGCAGAACCATCGATTCCTGTCGGGTGAAGACTTGTACAGTGACAAGCAGAGATCTGGAAGATTGGCGTTCTGAGGATCAAACATCTCAGCAGCTGGAACATACTCTCCTTCCTCGTCTGCTGGTAAGGGACCTTCGATATCTGCCGAAGAGCTAAGTTTGGCCACACGTACTCGTACAGTACTGGTTTCAGTGACGAGAACCATCGGCAAAACCGCTGATGTGGCTGCTCGGCAATCGTTGCAGTGATCCATGACCGACATAGGGATTCTCAGGCCATTAATGTCGGCCCCGGGAGTTTTGTATGGGTTCTCAAAGCGCTGTGAGAAGTTGGGAACGGAGATGATGTAGCGGACTGCAGAGCAGTTGCAGCCACCCTTGATTGTGAATGATTCGCGTGGCATTCCTGGCATTCCACCTTGGGGAGGTCGAGTGGACGACATTCTGGGATTGGAGGGGCAAAATTGGCGGCTAGACGTGCGTCCTGGTTCGCAATCACTCCATGTTAATGTCAGACGCTGAAGCTGCTGCATATCTGGGCTTATCTGTAGGCAGCGCTCAGCCGCATGCACACGGCTTCCGAGCCTTCGCCTCCATCCCCTCCATCCTGAAGGATCTCTCCAAATCGGAGCTTAAGTAGTCAAATCTTGGCATGTCCTCTGGCAGATACATACGCTCCTGCTGAGCCGCAGTGTATGGCTCACCAGGGAATGCACGCCTCTTCACAGCTGCAATCGCAACAGCAGTGTCGTCTGAATGTTGGCAGTCTGAACGCAGAGGTGTCACCAACCTCAAGGTGATTAGGATAACCGATGATCTGCCTCCCGCAAGCGTCCGGATTACAAAGCAGATTTAGCGAACCAATCTTATTTCGAAACGACACGACCTTCTTCACTTCTCCTTCTTACCGCTGCCTCTTCACTTCCCCTGCTTGGGCTCTGCTACAAGACTGACTAGAACAATCTGATGACCTCTGGCTTGCGCGGACGAGGGACATCTGAATCACGACCGATCTGTGCGCGCTGGCTACGAAAAGGACCTTCTGTCCGAGCCAAGATCCTGGACCCTCCTGCCGCCCGCACGCCGAATGGAAGCGAATCATCATGAGAGACGTCTTCAGTATTGCTATGGATCTTCAGAGCGAGCACCCTGATAGCGTCAACTAGCACGCGTATGCTGAATCGCTCCAACCTGGGCTACCTGCTTTTAACTCGTGCTTGAATCTGTTGAAACAAGCATGTCTTCATACCGCAAAGTCTAGTATTGGCAAAACCTTCTCACGACGCCACCGCTCTTACCGTCAGACTTTCAGATGGCGGCCTATGTTGAACGCCAGCATTTACAACAGTATGCACGTATTCTCGAGCACCAGCGCGAGACGGAAAGAAAGCACTCATAACAAGATTGCCACCAGAGTTGTCTGGTAAGGCACGAGCTTCGAGTGCGAGTCTCACGTCTCAGGACTGAGTCGACATCCTTCATGCTAAAATTGGATAGGAGAGCGACACATATCTATCTCTTCCCATCTCCCATGCATCTCTTCGTCTTGCCATTCTTTCTTTCTCTTAATATTTTCGTGGTTAGCCACTGTCGCTCGCTTCAACAAATTGCCAAGTTTTCGGAGTTCCACTCATCCAGCGCCTAATCACTGCCATATTCACAATGCATCTCACCACGGCCGCTGTCGCTACGGCGTTGCTTCTTAGCCCGGCCATTGCCACTTCTAGCATCGAGGGCTGGGGCGGCGATGCCTCCTACAGCACTCCTGCCAACTGCGACAACAAATGTTCTGCAGACCAAGCCCAGGGCTACGACTGGTCCGGGCTGGATTCTGGGTCCTTTGATAGCTACGGAAGCAACACGTTCTCCAAGTGGTCATGCACCAACTCCTTTGGAAAGCGGGACCTCCTAACCAAGAGAGCCTTCCAATCGAAGTGCATCACTTCCAACCTCGATGACGAGCCATCGATCGGGTGCAATGGCGATGATCAGATGTCCATCGACAAATACGAAGTCTCTTCGAGCCAGGACACTGATATTGAATGTCACTATGAGATGCCAGACCAGACTATCTGTACCGAGTACCACTCCTGCAAGTCTGAGGGCACCGTCATTCAGAACACTCAGTGCGGTGGTGCCACGTCGGTCACATTCAAGCCGGCGCAGGGATCTCAAGGTCAAGGCTGCACCATTGGTATCCACAGCATCGGCTTCAACTGCGGTGCGCCTGCCAGCACGGTTCAAGTTGCTGTCTCCGCCTCTAGCATTCCGGCATATGCTTATAGCTCGTATGCGAGCTATGCTTCGATCATGTCTCAGTCAAGCTCGCCAATTGCTGCAACCTCCGCGCCGATTCTTTATAGCTCCATCGCCTCGAGCTATCCGGCATATGCTTCTAGCTTGTACTCAAGCTACGCTCCCGTTAGCTCTCAGTCATTCTCACCCTTCTACTACTACACGGCATCGAGCATCGCTGCCTCTCATGGATCCTCCGTCGCTTCGTCGATGCTCCCGGCCTCTTCTGAGATTCCATCTATCTCTGCCCCGGTCTCGCCTTTCGAGACTCCAGCTCCCGTTTCCTCTGCGATCTCGGCATTGAGTTCCATCCAGAGCTCAGTGTACCAGGGAGTGTCCATTCCAGCTTCAGTCTTCTCCATGACAGAGTCTATCCCAGCCTTTTCCAGCTACAGTGCCGGCATCAGTGGACCTGTTCCATCGTCCGCCTCGAGCCTGTACTACAATGTTCCTGGCCAAAGCTCTCCAGTTGCTGTGGAAGCCTTTCCTATCAGGTCATCTAGCTCGTTTGCTACCAGCATCATCTATGGCAGCAGCATTGTTCCATCTTTGACGAGCTCGTACCCTGTATCAGCTACAGTTGCTCCGATCTCCTCGCCTGGACAAGAATCCTCTCCGGTGGTGCCTAGCTCTTCGTCGCCCGTCTCGTACTCCGGACCTGCGCCTAGTTCCCCGGCACTTCTCCCTCGTTGCTTGAACACCTGGATGTATCTCACTGACTGCTCTTCCAACTCCAACGCAGATTGCTGTAAGCACATCTGTATCTCAAAATCGGAACCCTGCTGACAAGTTCCAACAGACTGCAAGAACGAAGCTTTCATCAACAAGGTCTACGGCTGTCTCTCCGCCTGGAGCCAGTCCGACGACACCGCCACCAACGGAGTCTCCTACCTCATGGGTCTTTGTGCACCATACATCTCTGTGAACGCCGCGATCATCACTGCCTGCCCATCTACAATCACTCCAGCAGTTTACACGCCACCAGCAACATCTGCCGCCCCAGTTCCAGCCTCATCGCCATACTCAGCGTCATCCCCATACTCGGCGTCATCCCCGTACTCGGCTTCAGTCCCATACTCGGCTTCGTCGCCATACTCCGCTTCAGTCCCATACTCCGCTTCAATCCCATATTCCGCGTCAATCCCATACTCCGCTTCGTCGCCATACTCCGCTTCAATCCCATATTCGGCGTCAGCCCCCTACTCGGCTTCAATCCCATACTCCGCTTCAATCCCATACTCGGCTTCGTCGCCATACTCGGCTTCGTCCCCATACGCAGTGTCATCGCCATCTCAGACTTCAACCATAACCCTCCAATCTACCCTTACCCACACCCAGTCCGTAACAATCCCCACTCGCCCCGCCTATCCCAGCAGCAGCAGCAACGAAAACTCTCCAGTCGAAGCGTCGTCAGCGCCTGTCGCACCGGAGGCCTATCCCAGCAGCAGCAGTAACGAGGTCTCTCCAGTCGAGGCCTCATCTTCAGCGCCCGTCGCCCCGGAGATGGTTCCCTGCACGACAATCTATTACTCTTCCCAAATCGCCATTCCAGCTGCATACCCCACCGGCTCTTCTGAAGCTGGCGCCATCCCGGCTTCGCTCTCAACTTCTACTGCCACGGTCGTGAGCACTATTACGGTTCCTCAAGTTCACATGACGGCTTACACCGTTATGGAATCTGGTCATTCGGTTGTTGCGCCTGGATTGGCGTATGGAGCGCCGACCGCATACGCGGCGGCTGCTGCGACACCTTCTGTGGAGGCGGGCGCCATTGGAGCTTCGCAGAGCGCACCCATTTATGGTAGCGCTGGGCTGCCCATCAGCTCTTCGGCTTCTGGAATTCCGTCTGGGCTTGCTCCCTACACGGGTGCGGGAGTCAAGGTATCTGCTGTGAGCTTTTTGTCCGTGGGACTTTGTGCTTTGGCCGGTATGCTTCTTTTGTAAAATATATACACCACAGTCTCTGGATATCAAAGATAACAGGAACAGAAAGAAAGAACAAACAGAAAAGGGCTAAGTTAGACGCTGTGTCAGCCAGATCAATTTTAGAGGATAATACTTGTACTTATGGAGTTAACAAAACATTCCTTCACAATTGCCATTGCGTCTTTGCGATTAAGACTGCGGTCTTATCTACAACTTGTTAGGAAAAAGCGGCGCATTCCTCCCACCTCTGAACTTCTCTAACATCTCCTTGCCCATCCACTGCCCTCTATTGAGGGCGATCCCGCCCTCAACTTCCTGGCAAACACCTCCTTGAATCAAAATTCCAGATCCATTCGCTTTGGCACCCTGTCCAAAAAGGTTCGCGACCGCTAACGCAATTGCCTCGGCGGTATTGATCGGAACTCCCAGGCTTGACATCTCCTTGCCCCAATCCCTCAGACTCTGCCCTTCTTTCCTCCCCAGCACAATTTCCGTCAAAGTAATGCCCGGCGCGATCACAGAGATCGCAATGCCTGCGGCTTTACAATCGCCCTTCAATGCACGCATATAGCCCACCACACCATGCTTTGCAGCAGAATAGAGTGGTGCTCCTGCACTTGCTAAGTACCCTGCCAAGCTCGCTGTCATGACGATACTCCCGCCTCTGCCTTTCCCACTCCCTTTGTTGGAAGAGGATGAAGGCGCACGGAGGTGGTACATAGCGAGTTTCAAAGTATCGCCTACGGCACGAATATCCACATCGATAGTCGTGCGATTTGGTTCTGCTAAGTCGCCATTAGAATCGAAAGTGTCGGTCCAGATTTGGTCGCCCATTTCTGCGACGCCGGCATTTATGAATACGCAGTCAATTCTTCCGAATTTTTGGGCTCCGGTTGCGAAAGCATTGCGTTGCGAGGGCCAGGATGTGACATCACAGGGGATGTATAAGAAGCGGGAGGAGTTTGTTAGATCCGAGACGCCTTTTGGTGGGTGTGGTGCTCGGTCCAGGACTATGATGTTGTTGCTGTATTCTGCTTGGTGGAGGTAGAGGGCTGTTGCTAGACCGATGCCGCTGGAGACCCGTTAGTTGAATTTGATGTGACCTGGGGAGATGGAAAGAGACATACGAGGCTCCGCCTGTTATGAGGATTGTGGAGTTTCGTGGAGGGTTTGCTGTTGATGGGGTTAGAGAATATGGTTCTGAAGCCATTCTTGCTGATTAGGATGATGGAGTTTCTCGTAGTATGAAGAACAGTATTGGTTCTGTAAGAGCGATATGTACAAAAGTCATAAATTGGAAGCAAAGGCAAAAGAGTTGATGTTTGATGAATGAGTGGAGTGGGGGATAGATTGATGTCAGCACTCCCTCGGCTATAGTTTTATCCTAGTCGTGCTATCTAGCTTTGGTATGCGGAGCTGCTATTTGTATCTGTGTAGGGAGACACAAGCCTGGCTCATGGGGAGGTATTTGGAGACGCAAATGCCTTCTTGAAAAATGGAGACAATGTAAGTGAATGAAGCAAGCAAGCTCGATGATGACCAAGCTTGATCCCATCATCAGGCAGGCAGCAAGCACAAGGCACGCACGCCCTATGAAACAGCAGCTCCCAAGAGCTCTGCTCTCGCTCATCTCCAAAACAAAGCACTTCCATCAACATGTCGTCTCCCACTCCTGGCGTCTACATCTCCTCAACAGGCAAGAAGACCTTTATCCCGCTCGAGAATAACCCGGCAGTCTTCACCGATCTTGTGCACCGTCTGGGTGTATCGCCCTCACTCGCCTTTCACGATGTCTATTCCCTCGACCTACTCTCTCTCATCCCGCGTCCCGCACACGCCCTCATCTTCATCGCGCCAGCACCAATCTACTACGCCGTCCGCAAAAAGCACGACAACTACACCGACTCCAAGCAAATCACCTACAACTCTTCCGGACCCGATGAGCCGATTCTCTGGTTCAAGCAAACAATAGGCCATGCCTGCGGTCTATACTCTCTAGTCCACGCGGTAGGAAACGGCTCCGCAGCACAGTTAATCCAGCCGGATTCGCTGCTCGACAAATTGTTGAAGGAGGCAGAGCCACTGAAGAGGGCGGAGCGGGCCGATGTGCTGTATAATTCCAAGGAATTAGAGCGGGCGCATATGGCGAGTGCGGTCAAAGGCGATTCGCGGGCGCCGTCGAGTGAGGAGCCTGTGGGTTATCATTTCATCACTTTTGTCAAGGGAAAGGATGGGCATCTGTGGGAACTGGAGGGGAGTTGGGATCCTGTTGACCGCGGCGTGTTAAAGGAGAATGAGGATGTATTGAGTGAGAGGGCAGTTGAGATGGGCGTAGGTTTGTATATGAAGGAGGCCGAGGCAGAAGGGAATGCGGAGTTGAGCATCGTTGCTCTCGCAACGAGGGAGGAGGCTCAGGAGGATTGAAGCTGCTGGTGTGGTGGTGTTATCTCGGTCTGCTCGGTGGATCTTCACTCGAGTGGTCTCAAGCAGGAAGAGTTGTTGTTGTACAACATCTTACGTATTGGAGAAGATCTCGTAAAAGAAAATCTTCTACGCTGTATTGACTGCGTACCCTGCTAGTCTGTGGCCTTCTAGTTGTCGCATGCCTCTCATGTGTATAGAAAGCTCGAAGAATGTATAGTGCAGTCATGCAAAAGGTATGAACGATGTATGATGTATCTAGAGATCCACAACAAAAAGGTACATGCCAAGAAGTTCTAAAGGAATAAAGCGACAATTTCCGGCTTGAATCCTTCGACCAAAAACATTAACCGCGGTCGCGCCCATCACAATCCCAACCAGCACTTCCATCAAGCCTCCCCATCTTTGTACACAGAAAGAATCAAATCCAGCAGGTCAATTGTTTTCCCAAGAGTCAAGACCATTGTCATCACCAAGAACCACGCGAACTCCATGTCCTCCTCTCTCAAAAAACCCTCCCTCCAAGCCCTCATAATAATAAGGAATCCCTAGGCCTAGGTGGCACCCAGACTTCACGCCACCATCCCTATACCCACCGCCACACCCGCTCTGGAACGCGGGTCGGCCATTCACAATGTATCATCCTTTCGAAGCGAGACTCTTTTGAGGCATGGGACCACCGCCTTACGGACGGATTAGGTCAACGGACCATCCACCCACGTGAAGACTGATCCCGCTTCGTGACTCTCGTGTGGAAATTGTGAGCAATGATGCCGCATTCCGCCGCACCGGTGAGGACACAGGAGCTAGGTGGGTGCGCTCTGATTTATATGCTTCTCTGTCGCAGAGTGTTGTTTCTTTGGATTTCATCACTTCGCTGTGCTCTTCTGCGTGACATTCGTGTCCGCGTCCTTTCATTGAAACTGTTCCTACACCACATTCATTCATTTTAGCTTCGATTGAAGCGTCCATTCCCTCAAAATGCTTTCTCTCGCTTTCCTGACCGCAGGTCTCCTCGCCTCTACCACCCTCGCCCAGTTCAATCCTCTGGCCAAAACAAACGTAGCAGTCTATTGGGGCCAAGGCCCTAACCAACTCCGCCTCCTCGAACACTGCAAACGCCCAGCACTCGACATCATCAATATCGGATTCATAAACCAGTTCCCCAACCAGACAGGCGACGAACTTCCTGGCAGTAACTTTGGAAACGCCTGCTATGCGAACGTCTACACAGATGCCGAAGGCAACCCTTCAAAACTCTACTCTCAATGTCCTAATATCGGACCCGATATCACTGCCTGCCAACAAACATATGGCAAGAAGATTCTTCTGTCAATCGGAGGGGATAGTCCTACCAACCAGTTCCTCGCCTCCGACAGCGCGGGTCTAGCCTTCGCCGATTTCCTCTGGGGCGCTTTTGGCCCCGTGAACGCGAGCTGGACTGGTCCCAGGCCTTTCGGAAGCGCCGTGGTCGATGGCTTCGATTTCGACATCGAATCGAACATCGCTACGCCGCTGCCAGCTACCGTTCCGGTGGATTACATGACCCGCGGCTACATTGCCATGGTCAATTACTTCAAAAACACGCTCTACCCAAAGGACACGAGCAAGAACTATTACCTGTCCGCGGCGCCACAGTGTGTAGTTCCAGACGCACATTTCGCGACTGTGATGAAGAGTGCTTGGTTCGATTTCATGTTCATTCAATTCTACAATACTGCACGCTGCAGCGCCAGAGCCGGAATCAACCACGCAAAAGGCGTAGGCCAATACGACATGTCCTTCGAACGCTGGGACACCTACGCCACCTCCCTGAACCAAAACATTCGTTTCTACATGGGTCTTCCCGGGTCCGCGAAAGCTGTCCCCGCAAACCCTGGAGATTATGTGAATCCCGCGGAAGCACAGAGTCTGATAAAGCGGTTCTTTGGGAGGGGAAAGTTTGGAGGAGTTATGATTTGGGAGGCTACTTATGATTATACTAATACCGGTGAGTCCAATCCAGCGAAATGCATGTACTTGAACTGGACGCTTGCTAATATGCGTTTAGTTTGTAACCGACCTTTTGGAGGAATTATGAAAGACATCTTGAAAGCTGTGTCCGCGGGCACCACAGTCAACACGTCGAATTGCGGAGGCACTATTGCGAAACGATCTACAAGGGCTGAGAGGAGGGAGGCCATCGCTGCTGCTTAAGAGACGGGCACTACATGTTTATGAAAGTAGGACAAACAGCACTGTATCTATGGGTTGAACTCTGCACCTCGAATACCCAATGTTCTTTGCTTCTCCTCTCTTCAATCCCTGACATCTCTACTACTTTCACGAATCACGGCAGTACAGTCTTCCCCGCAAACCAGGAAATAGTGAGATCTTGAGCGGTGAGACGTCTAGCAGCAGCACAAAGGCTGGCCGACAAGCACGATGCTCGAGAACTCGCTTAAAATGCACCCTCTTCGTAAGGGGGACTGACAAATAAGAAAAGAGGTTCAGAAACTTGTGCGCATTGACACATTGTGAAGTCGGTAAACATGACATGTGAATGCCAAGATGCCAACAGACTCTCATAGCCGCGAGGCCAGTGCGTGAAGCTTGATGCTGCGTCAATACGACAACCGACTGCTTAAGTTAGTCTTGGCCGTCGCTCCGAATCCATTCTGGAGGATGCCCGAGTTTCCAAGGATATGAGCCAATGTCTCTTCCACCCAGCATCGTTCGAAACATCACCTGGCAACTGGTTCATGATCATCTCTCATATCAGACCATATATTCATCTCGAGCTACCATAACATCGTGCTACATTCAAGCCTCTTACGATCGATGCCATTGATCGCTCACCTCTTCCAGCCCTCAACAACAGAGTCGATGTCCCCCCTATACGCCTGCTGCTGCTTACACTGCTCCAAGAAAACCTTGTACTTGGCTTGCAACAACTTCTTCTCCGTCTCATCCTTGTTAGGGTAAACCGCCTTTCCAGGCTTGCTCATCCGGTCCATAATGTTCCAAAGTGGCTCACTCTTGCCCTCCTTATCCGTGCTCGCAGCCTTGACACCCAACATAGCGGCTCCGTGAACCACAGCAGCGTGCACGTATCTTGGAATCAGGACTGGCATATCACAAGCCGTAGCCATTAAGCTCATGAGCACTGGGTTCTGGCATTGAGAACCACTCATGAAAATGCTAGAGATGACGTGACCGGCATTGTTCATTTGCTCGATGATCTGGTGGGTTTGTAGGGCGATGAATTCCATTGTGCCGTAGTAGTGCAGAGCGAGTCCATCAATAGACTTGTCGTTGCTGAGACCGATTACGGAACCCTTCATGTCTGGGTTGGCAACTGGAGAACGGTTGCCAAAGAGGTCACCGTAGAAGAAGAAGTGCCGTCCCAAGTAGGAGATGGCGGGAGCGTTGATCTTCTCCTGCATCTCAGCGAGGTGCTCGTTGAGGTAGTCGTAGATGTTGGCGTTGAAAGTCTCGGCCACGGACATGGCTTCTTGGAAGGCTGGGTGGGTTTCCACCACGTGCTTGAGAAGCTCACCAGTGGCAGACTGACCTCCTTCCGCGAGCCAGTAGTCGGGGATTAGGACATCGCGGTACGGACCCCAGACACCATTGACGAAGACCGGCTTCTCAGACATGGCCAGATGGCATGTGGATGTTCCGGCGACGGCAGCCAGACGGGTAAAGGCCTGGGACACGTCGTTCTTTGGCTTGTCGGCGTCTAGGTGGCTGTCACCGCGGAGGTTGACCTTGGCACCGACAGTTCCAATCCATCCGGCGTAGGCGTCGATGACACCACTTCCAATGGCGATGCCTGCTGGGAGACCCATGTCCGAAGCCGCCTTCTCAGAAAGAGTGCCGACAAGCTCGCCAGCAGTGAGGTAACGTCCGTTCTGAGATATAGTTAGCAGCATTCTTCATCTCATGTCATGATTGTAGGCAGTACCACTTTGTCAACACCACCCATCCGCTTGAAGTTGTCCTCGCAGAGATCGCTCAAGCCAATTTCAGTCAGGAAGTCCTCCTGCCAACCCTTGACACTGCCGTCAACACCAACAGGCACATATCCCTGCTTACAGACAGTACTGCAGAAGCTGCGAGTCTCGCTGCCAGTAGCCATGTGTGTGAGAGCATCGCCCAAATCGTAGAACTTGCACTTGTCGAACAGTTCCTTTGGCATGTTGTTCTTGAGCCAGAGAACCTTTGGAATCTCCATCTCAATGCTCATCGACCCACCCACATACCGTAGAAGGTTGTGGTCGGTGGCATTGATCTTCTTCGTCTCCTCTACAGGTCTGTGGTCCAGCCACAGAATGACGTTCCGGTCATTGCCGTCTTTGTTGTCGAATTTGGGACCCGTAACGCAGACTGGCTCGTCAGTCTCGGAGTTGAAGACGGTCAGCGAGCAAGTAGCGTCAAAGCCAATGCCGCGGATTGTGTTTGGGTCGATGTTGTGCTGAGACATGGCTCGCTGGATCGAGGAGCAGATGCATCGCCAGATGTTGGTGGTTGATTGTTCCTATAACATCGTGAGAAAGCTGAGAGGAGTGTGTAAGATGGCATAATTCACGCACGTAGTATCCAGTCTCTGGCTGCCAAAGACCAATGTTCTCACTAGCCAGACCGACAATATCGCCCTTGTCGTTCATGATGCAAGCTCGGGCAGAACCCGTACCGACATCAATGCCAATGTAGTGGTTCTTCTCGACATTGAGCTCGTTGTGAGGGTCAACCGACATCTGCCGGGACTGCTGTCGGTGTGGGTTGCGGAATGGCATCGAGCCATATTGGTTGGACATTTTGGCTGCTGGTGTTTTGTTGTTTCTATAGCTTCCGGCAGCGGATTTGGAGCTTGAAATTAATGGTTCAAGCCCGGGATGAGGATTGTGCGGGTTGAAAGTGAGATTGTAAGGAAGTGAGGAGTTTGGAGATGGGAGAAAGAGCAAGGAAGAGGATTGTATTTGGTTGAGAGGTCTTGTCCTCACCGCTGTGACCGCACACGAAAAATAGACAGGACCCTGTCGACTCTGCGACGTACCTGCCACGATGATCTTCGTCATAACTTGTGGGTCATGGCGGGGAGCTGGGGCTGCATTGGACTTCCTGTTCATCCGATAAAAGACGGAGCTGATAAATCAATGCTCAATGATTTCAAGTGAATGCCGAAGTCACCAAGAGCTCCACCGACACAACAATGGCAATCAGAGTGACAATGCAGGTACCTATGGTTTTGTAGGACGTATCACTACTCGGGCGTTGAAGCTGCCTCGAGTTCCATGACTCGCCTCGCTTCCCGTCACTCCAAGGATCGGGTTGATGAACCCCGAGATGCCGACATATGCCAAGCAAGGTGAACTTGAACTCCGTTCAACTCTTGCATTGCTAGCAACATCTCTATCACTTCAATCAATAACCCACCTCGATGCGCTCCCCTCTTGTCCTCAGCCTAGCGCTGACCTTTTTGTCCTCCCTCGCTCTCGCAGTCTCCCCAGAAAGTCGACAAGTCTCGATTCTCGCCTGGCCTCTCTCCGCGCCAAAAGCTTCCAACCTCGCCCAGATCTCCTTTACATCCACCAACGCCTCCATTAAAAGTTACACGGCACCTACATTCCCTTCTTCCGATGATATCGTGCGGCTAGGCTTCTATCAACCATCTGGACAATGGTCTGGGATCGCAACAGTAGCCTCAAACTTCGATGCGGATAAATCCAAAGTGCTACAATTGCACGTCAGACCAGATGGAGAGCTTTATCATGTGGGATTGAAGATTGCGGAACCTGTGAGCCAGGGGAAGGGAAGCAGTCGGAAAGATGAGCTTGCGGTGGAAGTTGTGCAGATCAAGAAAGGACCTGTGCCCGCTCTTAACAAGCCTGTGGTTCTCAGTGCAGATGGAGAGGAAGCTAAGGAGCCAGAGAAGAGTTTCTTACAGAAGTATGTTTGGAAGGACCATTGATACAGATAACGCTTGCTAACGCGTCATTACAGGTATTGGTGGGCACTTGCGCTATTCCTGCTGTTCCAGGTTGTCATGGGAGGAGGTGGAAAAGAGTAGACAGTATGAGCTTGAGGTCAAGGCGCCAAGTCGGGAGTTTGGAGGAGAAAAACTGTTGCAAGAGGCATAGCCGGTGTTTAAGGAGTTCTGCGGACGGATGAAACTGCGGACTTTGCCGTCTCGAAGGAAGCCGAGATACAAGATCAAACACCGAATTCTTGAAGGAATACAGCGTCTCGACGTATTGGTGCAGAATACGACGTTCAAAGGCCTGCATCCTAGCAAGGCATGCATTGATCTAGTGGAAAGGGCCAGGCGAAGGCCACAGGTCCGCTCCTGGGACGATTATGTTCCGTTGCGTTCAGACGCTGTACATACGGCTATCATACAATGCAGACTTCTACCGCCCTCAAATGCACGACAACGCCGCCAGTAGGGTACCAAGCACAATGTCCAGCCAACGACCCGTTGTTAAGATTCTCGACGAACGCAACCAATGCAATCCCAAAATCTTACTCTGGATACACCATCTTCCTAGTAACACCGCCATCAACGACACATTCCGTCCCCGTAACAAACTCATTCTCAACAAGATACATAACCGCCCTCCAAATATCATCGACCCTCCCCACCCTCCCCGCAAGATGCCACCTATGGTCCTCTCCCGTCAATCCCTCCTCCCAATCTTGATCCTTCTCATCAGCCTCTTTGCACTCATCACTAACATTAATCCACCCGGGCAAGATCGCATTGACTCGAACTTCCTGCGGCGCTAAACTCACAGCCATAGACTGCGTTAGTCCTAACAGGCCAGCTTTCGTGGCAGAGTAAGGTTCGTTGTTGGGTTCGCTCATGAAGGCTCGAGTGGAAGACATGTGGATTATGGATGCTGAGTCCGATTTCTGGAGCATGGGGAGACAGGATTTAGACATCAAGAGTGGAGCTGTGAGGTTCGTCTCCAAAGATGCCGTCCAGTCTTCCATGGAGAGATCTGAGAGATGGGACTTTCCCACTGCTTCTACGTAGGCGGCATTGTTGATCAACACATCCAGTTTTCCCTGAAATAGTTTAGAGGCTGCGGATGTTGCGGCTGTAATTTCGGCTGGTTTTCGTAGGTCACAGGTTTTGGCTTCAAAGTCTTGCCCTCGCGTGTGTTTTGCTGAGAGGTTCTCCGCGGTGTGGTCCAGTTCTTTGGTGTTGTTGTCTAGGAGGAAGACTCGGTGACCTTGATCCAGCAAGAGGCGAGAGAGACCTCGTCCTATTCCACGGCCGGCGCCGGTTATGAGGAAGTTTCTGCTTGGAGAGGTGACCATGGTTCACGATGTTGGAGTTGGATACGGTATGGTTGTTTTGGAGGGGTTGACTGAAATGTGGGAGTGAGAGCCCTTCGGGAAGAAGGTTCGTGATGTCATTCTGCGCCTCTGATTCACTTACATCGTGGGGCATCAGCTTGGGAGGTATGAGAAGGCCTTGCTGCGTGAAGCTCCATCTTCGATTGGTGTCTTACGTTAGTTGTCGCGGAATTGTGAGCCAAGCACGTAGAGAGTGCAAAGGGGCAGAGGGCCAAATTGATGGAGCCTGTCGAAGTCTTTTCCATTGAGGGGAATGCGGATGGCCATCAGCAGCAACTAGAGATATTGCACCTATCTAGTTGTAGGCAAGTCGAAAAACAATGAGTTTTGCGGATGGATGGTTGAAGTTTGAGGTTCTGAAGACGGAGACAAAGTCGTCGATGAATGTCGGTTGGGAATCTGAAAATCGGCGTGATTGCGTATAGCTCTCTCAACTCGTCGCGTATCAGTCTGGAATTTGCAAGGTATACTCTTTACATGTGATAATGTGATTCCGACAAATGGCAAAGCAGAAAAGCCTCTACCAAAGCTATAGCGGCCGAGTGCCTTACCCCAACCCTAACCCTAACCAGATTGCCGGCGCGATCGCCGGTCTCCCCACAAACTTACCGTGAAAGTGGACCTCACGTCTTGTCCTCACCACCCAGCAGACACCTGTAATGCGTCGCTTGCATTTCAGCGTCTTCTTCTCAAGCGTCCGACTGCCTCGAATCGCTGCCCAATATCAGTGAGGCCCATCTGCCGCCTGCTAGGCCCATCGCGACGCAACATGAGCCAAAGACGCGAAATATCCGAGAAGCAGTCACCAGAACGGGGCAGAAAACACGATGGAGCTGGTCGGAGCGTGGAAGGGCCCTCGGCTGCTCTACCCATTCAACCTGACCGATTCTCCACGGTAACGCAATGAAGACTCGTCTGGCATTTGTCCTCTTGCTGTGCCCGGAGCGACACTTCACTGCGTTCCACGCTTCCAATACCAACACGAACACTCGCTGCCACGCTATCACCGAATGGCTGTAACCAGTCCGCAAGGAAGATATTGCCCGAACTACGGAGCACCTACAAGAACCGCATTGGCAACTCCTTGGCTGGAAAAAGTACTCGTTACATTCCATCACCAACGAACGTCCTTTGCTTTTGCTACTCCTGCAGTTGCTGGTCTAACTCTCCCACACTTTCGCAAATACCCCACCGACGCGAAAATATTGTCCACAAGGCAAAGTGCCTAGAATTGCTTCCCGATGACAGGGCGTCCGATCCTCTCACGCAGCGCGACAAGCGTATCCCCTTCCGCCTTCCTCTTTCGGCCGATGGGCTCGATCCCCTCGTCACTCGAGTCGGTAGAACCTTAAAAGAGTGCCGCAGCGGTTGCCTTTCGAAGCGACATTAGGGACCTTGGGCCACCGCAATACAAGCTAGACGGGCTGTACCGAGACTGCAACTATGCTTAGAAGCAGCGCTGACGAAAAACCACCTTGGGCAAGCTGAGTACGAAAAGACTTCTCGGGGACGACCGAGAGTGTCTGGCAAGTCATTTGAAACATTCTTTTAACGGCTGCTTAAACCACTTTTGGAAAGATCTAGCTATAAGGAGAAGTCAGGTTCGACGCTAAATAGCAGAAGCAACTGCATCTGCAACTTAGTGCGAAAGGCCATTCGAAGCAAGCCACTTTTGCTGTACAGGTATAGCATCAACTTAACCCCCACGGTGTAGATTTCAAGCACTTGCCCAAGGTCCCCATTCAGACGTTGAGAGGGCGCACTGTCGATGATGGGGCCTTTTGCGCCCTTAAGAGCGCGTTTTGGTCTTTTAATGGGTGCTGCAGCAACGGCAGGCGCGTCTTCCTCCGCCTTCCTCTTGCGGCCGGTGAGTGGCGCCTTCCTCACTTCTTTGGTATTGGCTTTTGGTGGCATTTTGATGGTTTCGATGGTGCTTTGATGGAAATTGGTGGGATTTTGATGGTTATGCTGTTGGGGAAGGTGGTGCCGCAGCGGTGGCAGGCGCGCCTGATGGACGCCGCAGACGCCGCCGCAGCGGCACAACTGCTCGACCACCTTGACGAGGGTCAGTACTTCCCCGAGCCCCAGCCAGCCCGACCGAGCCCCATCTTACACAATCGGGATTCGAAGAACAGAGTATTTCTGAGTACAAACTGCGTAGGATTTTGAAGGTCTCTGACAACAAGCGAGCCGACTGAGCGTGTCGAGCGCAGCGAGCAGCGAAGGATGGGAAGTGAGTACTCGGAGCTGCGAGCCTGCGAGCAACGACGTACGATGCCCGAGCGCGTGAGGCACTTCGTAGTTCGAAAACCCCCAGGACTACTTCTTTTCGTGACGCCCGAGCCAGAGGCGAGTAGGAACTGTGAGCCTAAGGCGTGTGTTCGGCCTTCGAGGGGCTCGGTCGGGCTGGCTGGGGCTCGGGGAAGTACCGTCGCTTGACGAGGACCAAAATGACGCCGCCACCAATTCGGAATCCACCGAGGCGAGCTCCGGCGAGATCAGCCGCCGCGATGCTGCCGTACGCTGTGATGCCAACGGGAGGAAAGTGAGACGCGAGGAGGAGACAAAGCAAAGAAGGGCAGACCCCAGGACAGCGAAGTGAAGGACAGTGAGGCGGAAGTCGCCAAGACAGATAAACCCAAGACGCTGAAGAGGAAAGCGCCGGGCAAAAAGGCTCAGACTGAGGCGTCGGGCTACGAAACCCAGACCGCCGCGGAGGATGTCGTCAACCTGGCGGTCCACCTTCAGAAGCACGACGTCGACCGCAGGCCAGGACAAGTCAAATGCACATGCTGCGGCCGTATCCACCAAAAGACAGCAAAGGAGATCGAAGCGGAGAAGAAACCGATTCTGCTCAGGAAAGATCCCAAGTAGAAGACGGACAAGGAGAAGACGGCCTTCACGGACTATGTCTGCGTGCGGAGCCAGGCCACCGATGCCGTCCTCCGCCCCTTTCAAGCCGGTAGTGAACTTGTTGGTCTGGATGAAGTTGGATCCGACCTCTCTACCATTCCAACCAGTAAAGAATCCAGACATCCTGATAATGGACGGGCAATCCAAGTCCAGTCCAATAAGGACCGAATGAAGCGAATGGGCGTTTTGATCAAGTAAAGATTGACGAGTTGCAATTTGCCTTCAGAAATGGAGACATCTCAGCCATTCTCTCATCCGCTATCTGGACCTGTCTCCTTTCATCCCTTGACGCTCGCCAGGGGTCCATCGCGTTGGTGGAAAAAAAGAAACGCTGGCTAGGAAGCGGCACCAAGGAATTGCCCAGATTGGGAGGTCGGACAAGAAGGATCTTTTTCGAAAACGGTTAACTGAACGGTCGTGCCTAAGGCATTGGCGCTTGCACTTGCGAAAGGTCGGAGCCAGGGATTCTGACGATCGGGGATCAACATTATACGGTGGCTGATCGACGTCGATGTGCAGCGTGTTGTGCACGATGATGGGTGCTGAATCCATGCGGGTCTTCGCGCGGCATGCAATGCAACGTTGAAGCTCAGGCAGTAGCACCTTGACAACTGATCGCCCGGGGTCACCGATTGCGTCCAGGTTCTTGCTAGGGTTGCTGCGTTGTTCATTGCCCATGAGATCGCGGGGTGGACGCCTCCGTTGCGTTGATCATGAATCATACAGTCTTCTTGGCTTTCCTGGCTGTCGCTGGTACGGCGTGCCTGTCTACCTCTGCTTTGCGGGTTCGGGAAATGGGTGACGCCCTCTGCACGGCGGCGTTTGGCGGCATGCTCTCGATTCGACGGTTTTGCAATGGTGAAGTGGGCACCGTGTTTGGGTGATATCGAGCGCCTGTACGATGCAGCACGAAGGGCGAAGAAGGGCGAAGAAGGGCGAACTTCGAAGAAGTTCGAAGAAGTTCGATCCTGTTCTGAAAGCTGTCCTCTGCTTTCCGCTCTTGGGGTTTGACCCGGTTGTTGTGTTGACGATAGGGCCTTTAATACCCTGGAGAGCGCGGTTCGGTCGTTGGGCGGCTGTCATCCCGACGGCATGTCCTCTTCTGCCTTCTGTTTGCAGCCACTGGGTGGCGCCTGTTGGTGTTTTCCTTTAGAGGCATTTTGATGGACTTGCTGGATGATTTGAAGGCATTTGAAGGAATTTGATGAAGCCTTGATCGAAATGCGCGGTTGCGGGAGCTGTATTGTTTTTGTGTCCGTCTGAAAATTAATCAGTACAGCAGCCGACATCCTCCATCAAACAGATTACATGCAAAGCATGACGTCTGATGTCTATGACAAGGCGTTCGCGTACCCCCTTAGTCAGGAACGGCAGATGTGCCCTGATTTCGGACAGTCACTTGACGGGGCGACTAGTCGGCGCGCTGTTGATCATGGGTGCTTTCGCGCCTTTGAGAGCTCTTTTGGCCTTTCGAATGAGTGCCGCAGCGGCGACAAGCGCGTCGTCCTCCACCCTCCTCTTCCGGCCTTGCGGCGGCCTTCCTCATCGTGGGTACTTTGGGGCACTTAAGAGCGCGTTTGGCTCTTCGAGTTCTCCTGCAGTTCCTTCGGCAGAAACGTAGACATCTAGGTGTTGAGATGGCGCTGTGTTGGTTATTGGACCTTTCGCGCCTTTGATGGGTTTTGATGGGTTTGAAGGCGAGCCTGGTGGTGGTGTAGCGGTCGTACACGTGTTTGCCTTGAAAGAGCGAGGCTTAGGAAGTACACATCGGAGCAGGGGAAAGAGAAGGTGCGAGTGGTAGATGTAGTGCAGGAGCTGTGCACGAGCTTGAAAGGATCGATGCCTACCTCAAGAGCGATGAGCTACCACACTAGGATGAGAGTCTTAGGACCTTGTAGGTGAAGGAGAACCTAGAAGGGTGAACCCATCCAGCGCAAATGTGACCGCCCCATTGCACAAAGCCAGAGTCACCTCAACGCGGCACATCTAGATCATACAAGGGCGGAGCTGTAGCCTTTGCCTGTCTCTCTCTATCGGATTGGTTGCATGCCCTGCTAGATTGCGGGCCTTTGGACGTCGCATTCTCCTCCGATGCGTAGAGACTCTGTATGAACAGGACCAGGTTTAGGTAAAGGAGACTTACATTGCTGAGGTGAACGTTCCTGAATCTTTACGCAGGCGATGGCTAGAGCTGTCAAGATAAGAAAAGTTGCTCATTCAATCTAGTCTCTCTGCTATGTGACGGGCGACTATGCTGATGCAAAGGCTCTTAGTGGTCCCAAAAGCGACGATTGTCTAGGAGAGCACTGTTAGGATGTCTGGTCAGGTCCAGGTAAAAGAAACTCACATTGCTAAGGTGAACATCCCTCAAACAGGCGATGACTAGAGCTGTCGAAATGAGAACTTTTCACTGAAGTCGCTCATTCGATCTGGTCTCTCTACTATGTAGCGAGCGACTCTGCTAATGCAAAGGCTCTTAGTAGTTCTAAAAGCGACCATCGTCGAGAGAAAGCACCGTTAGGATGGCTGGCACAAGTTCAATGACAAGTTTCTCCAACTGAATAATTCTCATCTCGACAGCTATGACGATGGCCGCCCTAGATATGAACTGCCCATACATGTCGCTCTCCAGGCGACTCATCTCGAGTATTCCACTAGTAGCCTGCGGAGACTATTTTCAGAATCACCACAGCGAGGAGAGAGCAAGCTGTAAACACAGGTGAACAAACCTCACTTTTTGGCCACCACATCAACATTCGCGAAATCGCTCTCCGTAGTGTTCACTCTGTTTATGCCACCAGCAGGCTACAGGTGCCATTTTTAAAATCACGACGGCGATGAGAGAGCGATTTAAGGTTTTTTAAGGTTGTTTCAGGTCATGCAGGTCACCTTGGCACGTGGCCGAATCCGAGCTTAGGCCAATTCCTTGATCTGCAGGCTTGCAAAATTTGTATAAGTAACGCGTCTTCCCCCGCGCTTCGCGCTTTCCTCAACAACAAACATCAACGCGCCTTCCCAAACAGCATAATCATCAAATTTCCACCCAATTCCATCAAGAACGCCACCAAAACCATCGAAACGACACTATGCCACCGAAAGCAAATATCAAAGCGACGAGGAAGGCGCCTCCGGTCACCGGCCGGAAACGGAAGGCTGAGGAAGACGCGCCTGCCGTTGCTGCGGCACCCATGAAAAGACCAAAACGCGCCCTCAAAGGCGCAAAGGGCCCAATAATCAACAGTGCGCCATCTCAACGTCTAAATGTGTACGTATTCGGAGAAGGGACCGCTGGAGAACTCGGTCTCGGCACTGCAAAAAATGCCATCGATGTCAAGCGCCCACGCCTTAATCCAAACCTCAGCGCCGCGTCTGTCGGCGTCGTCGAAATCGCCGCTGGCGGCATGCACTGTATCGCGCTCACACACGACAACAAGATCCTCACATGGGGCGTCAACGACCAGGGCACACTCGGCCGGGACACCACCTGGGATGGCGGCCTCAAGGACATGGACGCGATGGCCGACGATGACAGCGATTCGGAAGATGGCGACGACAACGGCCTGAATCCAAAGGTGAGCATCTCCCATCGGCACCACCTCATCTTCATCACTAACATCATCGCAGGAGAGCACACCTGGCGAGGTCGACTGGTCACAGACCCAGCTCGCACCAGAAACGCGCTTCGTACAGGTGGCCGCTGGCGACTCATCATCATTCGTACTCACCGACGACGGAAAAGTCTACGGATGGGGCACATTCCGCAGCAACGACGGCATCTTCGGCTTCACGCCCGACGTCAAGGTCGCCTCGCGCCCGGTCCTCATCCCGGGCCTCAAGAACGTCACCAGCATTAAAGCCGGCGCAAATCACGCGCTCGCCATGCAAGCCAACGGCGCGGTCCTCGCATGGGGTTCCGGTCAACAAAATCAACTCGGTCGTCGTATCATAGAACGGACGAAGACTGAGGGCCTTCTCCCGCGCGAGTTCGGCTTACCAAAAGGCCCAAAGAAGGGCATCACATCCATCGAGAGCGGCGCATACCACAACTTTGCCATCTCCAAAACAGGCGACGTGTGGGCGTGGGGTCTCAACAACTTCGGCGAGACTGGCATCATGGACAACGCCGGACAAGACGACGCTGTCATCATGAACCCACGCATTGCCAAAAATCTCAGCGGCAAGAACATCACCAGCATCAAAGGCGGCGGACATCACAGCATCGCTGCCACCGCGGAAGGTGACTGTCTCGTCTGGGGTCGCATCGACGGCCACCAAATGGGTATCTCCGATGAAGATATCGCCAAGCTGCCCGCTTCCGCTACCATCAAGGACGACCAAGGCCGCCCACGCATCATGGCCGAGCCAACCAAGGTCACCGCCATCAAAGGTCACGTGGCACATGTCACCACCGCATCAGATCACAACATCATCATCACAAAAGAAGGAACAGCTTGGAGCTGGGGATTTTCGGCGAATTATCAGACCGGATTGGGAACAGACGACGACGTGGAGGAAGCGACAAACATCGCCAACACAGCAATTGCAGGAAAGCAGGTGTCTGGAGCGACAACAGGAGGACAGTTCAGTGTGCTTGTGGTGCCTGCTTAATGGTACACAGGACTTGCAGGAATAATGAGAGCAGCAGGAGAGACTACGGGTGGACAGTGTGTTGGAAGTCCCTGCTGGACGGCCGATGCCTGAATGGCAGATGTATTGATTTTTACGACGATATCGAAGGAAGCCTTGACTCCCGCCCATTGGGGCTGGTCGAGTTGGCTCTCCTTCCGTGTATAGCTTTGACTCGCCTCTATGGTTCGAGTTGGCAAATATACCGTATATAGCTTTGACTCGCCTTTATGGTTTGAGTTGGCAATATACCTTTTTGCAGTTTTACAGCTCTGTCCAGTTTGAAGTGACTTTGACAATGGCCTTCATACATCTGCCGGCGGCTTGAACTAGGTATACTGCTCGGAGAGCGCCTTCGAAAATGATCAGGGAGAACTCAATCAACAGACCAGGGAAGTTGTACCTGCCAGGATCGAGCTTCTTTGTGCTTCTTGCTGATCTCTGTACAGGCGTTCAACTTCGCCATCAACATTAACGACCTTCATTACATGTACCCAAGCGAGTAACCCGCCCTCGACATCGCACAAACGGACAGGAAGCATCCAACACAATGGGAACAAGACCACACGACCACTAAATCCGCCGAATTGCTCTCGAACAATCACAAGATCAAAATCATCGAGACCTTGCCACACGCGCAAGGCCAACACCCAAGCTATCATAGGCACCACCGATCGCTCGAAAGAGGAAAGCAGAGACTGAGACGACACCCACCGAAAGAGCAAGAAGAGCTCTCAAGGGCGCAACAGGCCCCGTCATCAACACAGCACTCTCCCATCCTCTGAACGTGTACGTCCTCGGCGTGCATGAGGTCCCATCATCAGCGTCACAATGCTCCTGGAAACGCAAGGCAGAGGGTGCCCGCGGTGCAGACTCCTCCATCAAAAGACCCAAAGGTTCTTAAGGCCAAGCTCTGAGAGAAGAGAGTAGAGGATGGCTTTCACATTCGAGCCAAGGCGAATCAACAAACAGGAGAAAACTCAACAGGAAAGCGCAGCAGTACTTACTCCTTCGCAAAAGCGTGACGGGATCGGACTACTTCTTCCTTCTTCGTCCTTCGTGTGGAGTTGTCCGAAGCGCAATCTCAAGCGCAACATTGGATCGTCGACAAAGTGCCCGCTTCATCATGACATTGACTGTCGAATCCAGCAAAGCAACAAAATTCTTCCACGGCGAACACCAAAGCCATTCGAAAAAGAACCGCCGACCTCCACGAATCGACCGGCTTAAGAGGGCAGCAGAAGACCGTCATGGGTCGTATGCAGACGTAGCGTACAACTTCCGAACTTGCCATAGATGACAACATACTTCCGAATTGCAAGCGCTCAGAGACGGCGTACTCGACATCGTGCAAGTGGAATGGACAACAACATTCATACACGACTCAGCAGACATCCATGGGTGGAAAGTCGTAGCAGAAGCGAGCTTCTCTGTCCTTCCTGCTGTACAGGCGCTCGGCATTGCCAACACTAACACCAGTCCAGCACCATGGGAGTCACCACTAACGCGCCCATTGCACCGCAACATCGACATCCACATCTCAGGAGGCGACTCGGGGAGCATCAAGGCGGGGAAATGTGACCGGATCGAGCCTTGTCGTCTTTCTTCAAGGGGTCGTGGAGACGCTAAACATCGCCATCAACAAGAACCACGCCAATACAGACACTTCGTGCATCGTAATGCGATTCCGTGGCGTCGGGCTACACCTTGTTGCAGATCCCTACTTCAGTTTTTGCCAGCTTTCTCGACGAAACCAAATCCGAACGAGCTATAAAGAATGAGGATAATAGGCTTGTCCGATTGAGAGCGACGGACAGGCAAGTTGTTAGGGACGGAGTTGGGCACAGAGTTGATTTGCTCAATCCTCGATCGGAAGCCCTGGACTGATCCCTACATCTACACTGTCTCGCATTCTCATGCACGAAGAGTCCTCGATACTTCCCCGAGCCCCAGCGGGCCCCAGTCAGCCCGATCGAGCCCCTCGATGACTGAAAACACGCCTTAGGCTCACAGTTCCTACTCACCTCTGGCTCGGGCGGCGCGAACCAGGTGTGTTGCTCGGGCAACGCCTTCGCAGAGGAGACTGACGGAGCGGCCAAGATACAGTGTTGAAAGGTCCCAATAGTAAGGCAGAAGCTACGTTACTGAGACAATTGATAGAGGTCTACAACAGCTGGCGGCCTGGGGGCAGTGCAGCCAATGTTGCGAGAGGCACACTTCCAGGTTATGTTCTCACTCGAAGAATATTTCAGCTCGGCGCAACAGGAGCTGAAAGCATGCAAATGTGCATCTACCCGCTACTTGAGGGCCAGCTCCAAGAACCCGACCTTGGCGAAGCTCCTGTGATCCCTTGGAGCTGTATCTCATCTGATCGTAGACCGACGACAGGCGTGCTCGGCATTCCGTTTCATGGTCCCGGATCTTGTGCGGCTTAACAATAGGAGCTGGTCGAAGTTCTGCGGCTGATCGATTGGAGGCCTCATGTCCCAAGAGTACGGATTTGACAAGAGCTGGACATGCCTGCGTACAACGGGCCTTGCAGCAGGGCAAGCATCAGATGTATTGAGATGATGTCTGGCAATATGGCGCGGCGAGATCCTGTAATGATATGTCTCGAGTGCACATCTCCTATCTCCAGGGAGGAAGTTCGTCAATCCGGTCGAGCTTCCAGTTCCATCAAACCAACCCTTGATTGCCAGACATGTTTCGCATATTACAGAATCGTTGCCATTGCCATCTATCCTTCCCGTTCCGCTTCCACGTGTAAGTGCTCATACCGTGGACCGTGACCCCAAAACTTACTTCTTCCATGTCCAACTCCATATACACTACCTGGGTACCGCTGTAGCAGTCTTGATTGATACCCCACGACGTATTCCTTACCTCATAGCGGAGATCCGGCCTAGCTTGGAACAGCACTTTCAAGGTTTCGCACGCTACATCCCATGTCATTGGAACTGAGGATATGTGGTCAGATGTAACCTCGATATGGGGAGAGAGGCGTTCCTTGGGTTGCTGTCCGCCTGGTGTGCTGAACTCGAAGTCTCGGGCATTGAGGCTGTCAATTCCAGCAATCAAGAGTCGCTCCAGTTATTTACCTAAAACGTCGCCCTCGAGACTTTCCATTATCGATGCGAATGAGATGGTGTTTGAGATAATGATGAAAGTGGCGATCAATTCAGCTCTCTCAGCTGCTTACCATTTTCTCAGCTGAGAATCTTTCAGGCGACAGCTACGTCAAGAGCGGGCAACCTAGAAACCTTATGAAGTATTAACCGGACTTTTTTTGGGCGCTTTATGCGTCTTGGACTCATCAGACGGGCCAACAATGCCCATTTCAGTGGCCGAGGGCGTCTTGGCTCAAAAGATGGCGGAGCGGTGAGAGCATGGGCACCTCACTTCGATGTTGGAGCTTCGCGCTCGCTATGAATGTGATTCTGTGCTGACAATCCCGGCAGACGAGCGTACTATGAACATCATGATGAGGGAGGTGTTGTTGGAAGGAGGAAGAACAGGAGCCGGAAGGAAGGAGATTTGAGTAATGGCCAATGCGCCCAAAACTGCTGGGATTGAGCTACATCCATGTCAATTCCAGTCTTCCTCAGTGCTTTTACAACAATCATCAAACAACTCTCTTTCTTACATACAATACCTCACAGCATATCAGTCCGCTAAAATCACTCACAACAGTCGTTTCACCATCGATACCCGAAACCAATCAAGCATCAAATACACTTGTAAGGCAGACGGATAATCATAATGACCACCGCCACCACCTTGCAGTCACTCCTCCGCTTCCTTTCCCAAGATGCTAAAGTTCCACTCGCGACAAGTATGTCCAAGGTTCAAGCCCTTCAGGCCGCGGACTTTTCCACACCAGAAAAGTTATCGAAAGCAAAACCAAAGGATCTCCATCCCATATTCGAAGATCAGAAACTCTGCAAACAAGTCGTAGCAGCCGCGAAGAGAGTCTGCAAGAAACGATCTGCAACCGATGGTGACGACAATCAACCGTCTCCCCCAAAGAAGAAACCAAGGAATGAAAGCCTCTTCTCTGATGAACCTATCGCACCGGCGGATCTGGAGGCTTCATTACAATTACCAACCTGCAAACTGGATGAAGACGAATTAAAGGAGGTTGTGCTATTCACAAATCGCGCACCACTAGTGTTGGCCTTTTTGGTTGTACTGTTGAAACATACTATGCCCGATCAGCCACTTTCTAGCAGGTTGAGTCTGGCACAAGCGTATGTGAGTGTCACAAGTAAATCAAGGGCAATATACCTTGGCATTGAGGACGGGAAGAGTGCCGAGGAGGAAGGCTTTGGAGAGGGACAGCCTTCAGTGACGGTCGGGGGAAAGGAGATCAAGGTTTTGAGGCGATGGGGTTATGAGTGGGAGAATGAAGAAGTCAAGAAGAAGGAGGAGGGCGCAGACGAGGAAGCTCCGCAAGAAGAGCAACCAGCCTTGTGGGCATTGGATCTCGAGGCTTTGAGAAAGTCCGAAACCGGTTCTTCTTCGCGGCATTCTGGAATGGTTGGAACGCACAGCAATCTGCCGGTACATACGCCGCAATCTGCTAGGGCGTACATATTGAAAGCATTCGACACGGCGCCGTCAGATGATGCTGCCGTATCGACCAAGAAGGCTACAGCAGCGGCTAAATCTGCTGAAAAGCAAGCCAATCTGGGCAAGCTTCTTCGTGCTCTCGAGTTGCTCTACGACTCGTGGGCATCCGCTTTGAGCCTGTCTGAGCTGGACAGTCGTACTTGGAGCTGGTACGTGAAGGTGCGGCCAGCTGTGGCGGACGGAGCAGAGGGATGGGGCGGGAAGAACCGGTTGAAGCTGGCTGATATCCTTGCGCTTCGTCGCAATGAATCAGGCGGATATGGTGGTATTCAGCGCTGATCAGGTAGTCCAATTGAGATTGCCTCATGTCTCATTTGGTAGCCACGCTGCCAATCGCTCGAGACTCTGGATCCCAACCGCCTGTTCTGTTTTGAACATCTCAAAGAGACTACCCTCCGGCTCTTGGTCCAGCCATTTGACTCCAGTTTGTTCTCCGCCACCCTCACGATCCACCAAAACAGCGCTCCACCCTGCATCAACAGCACCCACAACATCTTTCGCATACTCATCTCCCACGTAAACCTTCCTCCACTTCCCAACATCCACTTTCTTCTCCCCAATTGCAGTCACTAGCATCTCCTCTGCGGCCTCAAAGATCCTCCTGTCGGGCTTTTCGTGCCCAACATCATACGACATGACCGAGAAGTCAATGTCGTACTCCTCACTAGACTCGAACCTTTCGACCCCTGGATATCGCAATCGACTGACTCGCATGCCCAATGAAGTCAAGATGTCAAGCACTCGATCGTCGGAATTGGTGATCACACCTATCACCACATGTGTCCCCTCAGCTTTATGCGCTGTCCGAATTCGCCGTACAAGTGGCAAAACATCTGGAAATAGCGTGTATCCTTCATCAGACCAAAAGCGATGGAGGAGCTTTGGTACCAAGTCCGATGGCAATTTTTGGTCTGGTTCTACCAGAGGTGAGAAAGTATTAACGATGATGTTCTTCCACCATTTCTCTGCATTCAAGCCAGTGTCTTTCCCATAATTTGGGTTCTGTTTCGATTCTTGTTTGAAAGCTATATAACCTATCAACATGTCTTCTTAACATTCAGTTCGGGTACACACCTGCCTTGAAAGATCTGCCAACGTCTTCGTTTGTGATACCTGCGAGGCCGAGGGAGCGTGCAACGTCGCCATATTGTTGGGCAATCGAATATCGGGGTTTGAACAGGGTACCGAAAGCATCAAAGCAGAGGAGAAGGTTTTTGGAAGGCATTTTGATGTCTTTGGCTTCAAGGTGTGCGTTTCCGGGCTTCCATTGATACGATGACAAGAGGAAAGTCGTGCATTCAATGTTGTTGTTTCCTGGCTTGCGACTGACTCGCAACGGAAGCTGTGCCCAATGCGGTCGGTTTTAAATTTTTGTAATACACTAGTGGAATAATATCTTACAGTCGATATGCGGAGTCAGTGGAACTCAGACAGTGCAAGAAGACTTGAAGACTTGTCAGTCGGAAAGAAGGAAATTTCCACATCATCAGCGCTGCTACAGAACTGATGATCTCCATGTTTATACTCATCCGGCTAAGATGTCCTTTCTCGAGCCTCGCAATGCCTCCAAATGCGGAAACCTAGCCGCTCGCGCCAAGGTCTAGACATCCGCCTCGTCCCCTCCCGAGGTCACTCCAACAGACGGCCTCGGTCTGAGGAGACGCAGACTTGCCATCCCGTGTTCGATGCTACCTGCTATATAACAAGTAGAGCCGCGGGGCTAGAGTGTCTCTGACAAGCAAATGCCAGCCATGGACTCAGGAAAGAACGAGATGGACGTCGCGGTGATTGGTGCTGGACTCTCTGGCATCAATGCTGGATACCGCATACAAGAAGCTTTGCCACAATACTCATACACGATCTTCGAGTCTCGCCATGAAATTGGTGGTACCTGGTCCCTCTTCAAGTATCCAGGCATCAGATCAGATTCGGACCTCTATACTTTTGGCTTCGAATTCGATCCTTGGAAGGAAGGTGAGTGTATCAACACACTAGCTTCGTCTCGAGAAACTCATTGTGGACTATAGTCAGCTCCATCGCCCCAGCACCCACAATCTTGAACTATTTGCGCGAGGTTGCGAGCCGTCACCATATCGATGAGCACGTCAAGTTCAATCATGCGGTCCAGAGCTTGGACTGGTCTTCAGAACTACAGAAGTGGAAAATCAGCGTCAACGTCGATGGAAAGTCAGACAAAGTCTTTTGGGCACGATTCGTGATCATGAGCACAGGCTATTACGATTATAAAAAGGTCAGCATTTTTCACTCATTCTTGACGCTCTTTACTAAAATTCGTATCCCAGGCCCTACCCGCTGTAATCCCTGGAATCGAACAATTCAAAGGCGAAGTAGTACATCCTCAATTCTGGCCCAAGGATCTCCAGTACGCGGACAGACGAGTTATCATCATCGGCAGTGGCGCAACAGCTGTCACGATCCTACCGGCAATGTCAGAAACAGGCGCTGCACATGTAACAATGCTTCAACGTAGCCCTGGGTACTTTCTGAGCTTACCCACCTCCAACCGCATAAACGACACGATCCGTAGCCTACTCCCGGCGAGCTGGGCACACACTCTCATCCGCCTCCGCATTCTCTTCTTCACCTACCTCTTCTTCTATTTCTGCCGATTGTTTCCTGACACAGCCAAGAAAGGCTTACGAAAAGCCACCGAAAAGCAACTGCCACCTAATATCCCTGTCGACCCTCATTTCATTCCTCGCTACAACCCCTGGGAACAACGAATGTGTGTCACGCCCGACGGCGATTTTTTCGCGGCGTTGAGAGGTGGCAAAGCATCAATAGCCACCGGACATATCGAGACCGTCACCGACAAAGGCATTCGATTGAAGTCTGGAGAATACATCCCTGCAGACATCATTATCACCGCCACCGGTCTCAAAGTACAGATGTGCGGTAATGCCACACTTTCCATCGACGGAAAGCGCGTTGACATTGGAGAAAAATACCTCTGGAGGGGCTCTATGCTTGAAGACGTACCCAATCTTGCCTTCTTGTGAGTTTCTCTACCTTGTTTGATCTATGGCTAAACTAATCGCTTCTAGTATGGGCTATACCAATGCGAGTTGGACGCTGGGCTCTGATGCCACGGCGCGTCTGTTTGTCAGAATCCTGAAGCAGATGGAACGGCAGGGCATGACGAGCACCACCCCTATGGTCGCAGACTCGGAAAAGGCAGGGATGAAGCCGATGGATTCGCTCAATCTCAATTCGAGCTATGTCCAGGCTGCTGTGGCAGCGAAGCAGTTCCCATTGAATGCTGATTCGGCACCGTGGAAGCCGCGGAGGAACTACTTTGTGGATTCGTGGTTCGCCAGCTTTGGCGATGTTAAGAAGGGGCTGAGGTTCGACAGAGTGTCCACGTAAATAGATGTATGAAATAGAAGTAGAAGTAGACATACAATCTAGACTACACTTGACCTCCATCTTCTCAGATTGAGTTCAATATAAGCTTTGTGAAGCGGAGATCACTTCGGCTTTTGGTCAGCAACCCGCTCTCATTGGGTAGTCTCTGTTCTTCACATGCCTAAACATCCTACTCCATACCATCACCACCATCATCATCATCATCTCGCCTCGTCGAAGATGGACCCCGAGATGGAGAGGCTTGACCGACTTGAGTCTGGTCTGCACGAAGTCGACCCCGTGCCCTACATCGATCCGGAAGACCTGCAGAAGATCGAAGCAGACTCGTCCACCGTCTCGCCTCCCCCGGGCAGCACCAGCTCTCTCGGTCTTTCACATCACTCGGCAATCTGGTATCTCCAGCGGACCCAGAAATACTCTTCCTACGTCTTCTCCGCCTTTGTAAGACTCCCTCCTACTCCCACCCATCAGTTTCCCAACAACTAACACTGCACCAGACAGCAATGCACATAGCCAACACATCTCTCATTCCTCTTCTGACACGTTCGGTACCCGCAAGCGAATCTTACCTCCTCCTCACGCGTCCTTACTACCAAGCGCCCATCGCCGAACCGCTTGTCGTACTCCTTCCTTTGTCCACCCACATCCTGAGTGGCCTCGCTCTACGGATCTTGCGTCGCAACCAGAATGCTAAGAGATATGGAGATGCGCATTCTAAGGAGAATCGCGCCGTCTTTTTCACAAGGTTCTGGCCAAACGTCAGCGGGATCAGTAAACTGGGATATCTCTTGACTCCGCTCGTGGTAGGACACATGGTGATCAATCGCTTCATTCCTGCAGGTAAGGGAGAGAATGTCGGGCTGGACTATGTGAGCCATGCGTTTGCGAGACATCCTGCCATTTCATTTACAGGCTTCACGGCGCTGTTGGGTGTGGGCTGCTGGCATACCGTTTGGGGATGGGCGAAGTGGTTGGGGTGCACTCCGGATCAGTCTACGGAACTGGGTGCAAAGAGGGAACTCAGTAAGAAGAGGAAGTGGTATATCATCAATGCACTTGCGGCGGCGATGACTGGACTGTGGATGGCAGGCGGCTTTGGAGTTGTGGCAAGAGGTGGAGAGGCACTGGGCTGGGTCGGGAGACAATACGATGAGATGTACAGAACCATCCCTATTGTTGGAAGGTGGATGTAAGAGTGGCATTGGCGTGTATATATACGATGGCGTTGGGTGCAAGATGCATGTGTAAAGATACCCTTCTCATTTTTAGCAGTGCGATGAATGGCAGACATTATCCATCGAGCGCGATGTTCTGATGGTGTACGGTAGGTGCTGAGATGGATACATGTATCTGAACGTTCGATCTTTCGGCCGTTGACGCATTGCTAGAGAGATTTCGCTTACATGTACCCTGCAGTTTGGCATGTGATCCGACTCTCACCCTCACCTCACCGTAGGATGTGGAGCCGACTATCACATGTAAGCCCGATGTGGACATCTTCGATAAATAGTTTTAGCGGTGGGGAAGTGGGGGAGGTTCATCTACCAGCAAGACAACGAAACTTGTTCGCCCTGCTCATATTCCCCACGACCATTCTCACTTACCCACTGTCACTCATCCTCGCTTCGACCTCGACCTCGACCTCCAGCTCTGCCACAACTGGCCACCCTCCAAACCTCCAGAGACTCCTCAACATACGACCCTCAATTCACCGCCAGTGAAGCTAAGAGCTATGGACGTGCCAACGACGAAGTCGCTCGCGGACATCTATCCAGAAGACGCACTGAAGAGTCAGAACACAAGGTGGAACGACCTTCTCAGCAGATTCGCCGAGACGTATGGCAAGTCACCAGACTTTTTATCAAGAAGTCCTGGTCGAGTAAACATCATTGGAGAGCATATCGACTACAGTCTTTACGAAGTGATCCCCATGGCAGTCACAGCAGACGTACTTTTGGCGGTATCAGTCCACCGGAAAGAGAGCGGTCCCAGCACTATCCGCCTCACCAATGTTCATCCTCAAAAATTCGAGTCCCGAGAATTCGATATCCCAGACACTGGAGATGTACATATCGATTCCAGCACTCTTGAATGGACGAATTACTTCAAATCTGGCCTCATGGGCGCCACAGAACTTCTTCGCAAGAAGCAAAAAGAATTCAGATGCAGCGTCGGCATGGATATTCTCGCAGACGGGACTGTCCCATCTGGCGGTGGACTCTCAAGCAGTGCAGCATTTGTATGTGCCAGTGCATTAGCAGTCATGAAAGCCAACGGCATCGAGAAGGTGGATAAGAAGGAACTGGTGGAGCTCGCCATTGTCTCCGAACGAGCAGTAGGCGTCAACTCAGGAGGAATGGACCAGTCTGCCTCCGTCTTCCCTTTACGCGGCTCAGCACTCTACGTTTCATTCGTGCCCGAGCTCTCAGCCAAGAACATTGCTTTTCCGGAACTCAAGTCCCCTCTCACATTTGTCATTGCACAGTCTTTTGTACAGGCGGACAAGCACACCACTGGTCCTGTCTGCTACAACCTCCGTGTTGTGGAAGTAACACTTGCAGCTCTGGTCCTCTCCAAAATCTTCCGCCTCAAAGGGCTTCCCACAGACGCAGGTCCACTAGGCATCAGTCTTCGAGGGTTCCACGACACATATATGCAGGAGCGGGAGGGTATTGCAGATAACCACGCAGTCTCCAAAGCAGATTTCGCAGAGCAGCTGCAGGATCTCATCAAGAAAGTGGACGAGTACCTACCACAAGAAGAAGGCTACACCCGCGAACAGCTCTCAGCCATTACCGGCATGTCCATCCAGGATCTCGAGGCGAAGTACATGAGCAAATTCCCGATTCGAGCCGAGAGATTTATGTTACGCCAACGTGCGCTGCATGTCTTCAGCGAAGCGTCCCGCGTTCTGAAGTTCATGGACCTGCTCACTGCGCCTCCTCCGGAAAATGAAAAGCAGCTCCTGACCTCCCTTGGAGAACTCTTAAATGAAACACAGGAATCATGCAGAGAGATATACGAAAACAGCTGCCCGGAACTTGATGAGTTGTGCGAGTTAGCGAGATCGGCGGGTGCGTATGGTGGTCGGTTGACAGGTGCTGGATGGGGAGGATGTTCGGTACATCTTGTGCCCGAGGACAAGGTGGAGATGGTGAAGCAGAAATGGATCCATGAGTATTACATGAAGAAGTTCCCAGATATTACGAAGGAGAAGTTGGAGGAGGCTATTGTTGTCAGCAAACCGGGAAGTGGAAGCTGTGTGTATGAGGTCGACGGGCGGAGTGAAGTTTGAGAGGAGGGTTGTAAGAGTTATTAAGAAGAGGACTGAAAGCCGGTTTTTGAGGGGGGAAAAATGAGCGCTGAACGGAAGATCTGGGAGGTGTGGACAATGCACTGTCCGTCTAGTGTGAACAACACCACCAGGGTGTTGTCCAAGAGTCGACTTACCCTTAGCGAGCTCATTCTGGCTGCGCTGTTGCCATATACAGTCTAGCAGGAGCCCAGATACGAACTGGCTTCATGCTCTTTCAACGCGGCAAGCTCCCTCGCAGCCCCAGACCTTACACCATTCCACTATCGCACTGACTCCCTCCCATGGAAGAGAAGGCAATATACGTCCACACTACGTTCAAAAATCCTCCATTTCATCTCCATCGTATGAATGTAGCGAACACCCTGCCTCCTCGTGAAAACTAGACCCTCAACACAGATGCTTTTCCATTGCTGGAAACATCTTCAGTAACACTGAGAACCTCAAAACAACATTCCGGTGCCGACTTGGCGAAATCCCTCCAGAGATTCTGTAGACCATGCCAGGAGAGGACTTCGGGTAGCGCTCTGCTCGCGCTTCAAAGGTAGGTGATATGCGGGAAATGAGCTTTCGTCTGTCTGCTGTTTTTCTGTATTCGAAGTCGTTGTCATTCGAAGCTTCGATTGAGGCCACGGTGAGCCGCTTCAACTCTTCTCCTCTGCCGTCTTCCTTTAATGTATATGGCGAGGATTCGTTGCGGATTTCGCGGTCGCGCAGGGGAAACGGTCCAGCCGTGGGGTTGGGACTCTATGTGGTAGGAATGCTCTACCGCGCGGCATCTGCTCCTTCAAACAACACAGCAGCTCACGCAGCTCGTGAGGCTTCCGCAGACTTTGTGCATGTACAGCATCTAACGCATCGGAAGAAACTGCGGCGTCCAAAGGCCCACAGCCTAGCAGGGTATGCATTCAATGCAATAGGGAGAGACAAGCAAAGGCTACAGCTCCGTTCTTAGGAGGATCCTCCTCCGACAAAGCGAGCTGACAAGCTGATGTCGTGTATGGGCTTGGCAACGGGAGATCTGCGATCCCCCACTTCCGGTCTCGCCAGCACCCAGCCCTGTGAGCCCAGCCCAGCCCATCCTGCTTGCCGGCCTCTGTTCTGCTCATCTGCATGAAAGACAAAACATTCATCGGGCCTCTATCAATTCGCACTCGCCGCCAACTTATCACCAGACAGCTCTTCAAATATGGTGGAATATCTCAGACCGAGCGAGGAACAATTGCAGGAAAACCCAGGCGCCAATTTAATGCATACCTAGCCGCAAAATGCTCCGCGGATGGCCTTTTATGATAAGTTATCGCCACGGCTTACCTTTGAGCGCTCGCCCATAGCAGCCGCCAGCGAATGCGTTCTACATAACTTCTGTCTCAGGCCGCGTGGTCTCGGGGGAAAGCTATCCATACTCCTAACTCCATTGCAGCACGCAGCCTCCACGCGGGAGCGTTTTCGCTGGTGGGTCCGTGCATGTGTCCGCGCGTCTGGTATCTGCTAAACTGGTCGCTGCCTCGTTTCTAGGCTTTTGGCAGCAATCTTGGCAATCGCTCTGTCTTCCGATTGGATCTGACAAGGTTTACGTCATCTCATTGGGTGAATGCGAGGCAGCAGACAAGGCAGCCACCAGTTTAGCAGATAGTGGGCAAGGCCAAAGTCCCGAATTCCTCACAAGCAGACCGGAAACAGCTACTGCCCCAAGCTAGAGCCTCGGGCGACGTAGCTGGGTGTAGAAGACGCGTAGGTCGAGGCGAGCGAACATTTCTTATACTTATCCCAACCGTCTTCTCTGCCAAGCATCACGTCTTCACTTCGCCTTTGCGTGCTTCCCCTCGTTAGCCTCTAGGTTGGCGATTGCTTATCCGATGCTTGGCTTAGGTACTCGTTCGTGTGGTGGAGTCCTTTGCCTACCGACGTTCTTTTTGGCAGTTATTGGATCACCGTTGAGCTTTGCGAGTCTGCCATCCGCCAACAACCACGCGAGAGGCGAATCGCTTACCAGCGAGGCTTTCATTCACGACTCGGATTTTAATGATGGGAAATACGGCAAATATGTCACACAGACATTCAAGTCGAGTAACGCCAGTGCAACCAGAATCAACATGATGCAGTCCTTCACTGGTTGCGATGATGGATCCTATATATTCATCACTCCTAGAGGCGAGGATGTTGAACAGCCGTCCGCCAAAATCTACGATCCGAGGTAACTACATGGCCGTACAAGGATCTTGACGGACACAGGCTGACAACTTTCAAGTGGAAGCTTGATCTGGAGCTCGAGTGGTGACTTCGGACAGATATACAACTTTCAGGTGCAAGAGTACAAAGGCAAGAAGTATCTGACTTTCTGGGGCGGAAACGACTCTGTTGGAGGCCATGGAAGTGGTCATTACTACATGGTGAGCAGATCAAGGACAGTTCTCTCCACGATAGCTAACCACGGGCATGATGATCTAGTACGATGAGCATTATAATCTGATACACAAGATCTCTGCTGGCAATGGACTAGGTGCCGATCTCCATTCGTTCACTATCCTACCAAATAATAATGCACTAGCGACCGTCTACGAGAAAGTCGAACTTGACCTCCCATTTAGGCGGCCGCATGGGTCGAAAGACTGGGTATGGGACAGCCTCTTCCAGGAGTTTGACATTGAGACCGGCGAGGTCATTTTCCAATGGCGAGCATCCGAGCACCTCCCTCTCACCGAGTCTTACACGCCTGTGGGGAACCCAACAGAGAAAGAGCCATGGGATTGGTTCCACATCAACATGGTCGAAAAGGATTCCGCTGGCAACTATCTGGTCTCCGCTCGCCATCTTCGCTGCATCGCATACGTCTCCGGTGCCACTGGCGAAGTGCTCTGGAAACTGGGCGGGAAAGCCAACATGTTCGAAGACCTGTCTGATGGAGACGCCACGCTTTTTGTGGGACAACATGATGCCCATTGGGACGAAGATCAACGCTTCATTACCTTCTTCGACAACCGAGCGGATTGGCAGTACGAGCTGGAGCATGTGTCAAAAGGCAGGAGGCTCGAGGTCGATGTGGATAACATGACTGTGAAAGTGAATGCAACTTACATTCACCCGCTGAATATCTTCGCGTTCTCGCAAGGATCGTATCAAACGCTGCCTAATCGGAATGTCCTTGTTGGTTATGGGTTTACTGGAGCATTCACAGAATTCTCGCCGGAGGGAGAAGTCCTGTGTGATGCATATCTCCAGCCCTCGTCTCGATTTAGCTCTGGAGACGTTCAAAGCTACCGCAATATGAAGTTCAATTGGACAGGCAGTCCGTCGACTCCACCTAGCTTCGTTCTCGAAGACGGGACTTTGAGTGTTTCTTGGCTAGGTTCCACAAAAGTGCGAGAATGGGCGCTGCAGCACGCTCATACCGAAGATGATGACGACTTCGATACAGTCTTCTCCTTTTCCAAGACCGGATTCGAGACCGTGTACACTATGCCTGAAGATACATCCTCACGACGCTATTTGCGAATCGTAGCCCTGGATTCCACCTCCAGCGATCTCGCCGCTTCTCCCGTGCTCGACATCGGCGACGAAGCCACTCTCTTACCAGGCGATGACGAACACGATGACGAACAGACTCAGGCGCTGGAAGTCGAATATCAGCGCCAAAATGCAGAGCTATTCATGACATTTGGATTTCTCCTGACAATCTGCATTTTGATCCTCTTATCAATGATTGATCGACATAGGCTCGTACGGCGGTGTTGGGCCAGAAGACGCAGTCTGACGGGTCAGGCTCCTGAATCCAATAGCTTGTTGCATCTTCGCTCATTACGGCAGCCGAATTATCAGGATTCGGTCTCACCCGATCTGCTGGCCAGAGAGGACCAGGTAGAATGGAACGATAGCGACGGACAACGGCATCCCACATGAGCATACAGAAAATCGCAAAATATCAAAAAAAGCATAAACTCTTCGAAATCGTTCGTGCTCTCAATTGATTTCATTGGACTCCCGATGAACGGTGTTGGATCCTTCCTGTGGCAACCGGCAGAGGACCCCTCTCAACTACAAGTTCTGCTCAAGTTCCGTGCAGTACACAAGCACTCAATCCGAATCTGCACCATACCATCATCCTTCGGCTTTTACACTCGAGTCCCACCCAGCCGCCAAAATCTATCCTCTGGCGATACTTCGGCGTAGCGATACCGGAGACCCAAGAAACTTGGGCAGGCCAAGAACGTGGACTCTCTTGGCACGAGCAAGCTCTTCCTTGTAGTCGATCAATAACTGGAGAATCGGATGCCTTTTATATCGGTATCGCCGCCTTGATCTGATAAGATGCTTCCAGATCTATATCACTTACACCCGTTCAAATGGGCCAGGAGAACATCCCTGCTGTAGCTGTTAGCTCGGCTGTGGATGCGATCGGAGTATCCAAAGAGCAAACAGTCATCGATTTGACTCATCTCTCCAGCGATGCACGTTCGACACTCAGTGGACAGAGCGAGGGTGGACGCTCCGTGAACGTTCCTTGGAAGATCAAGATTTCAGCGGTCTTGTTGGTCACTCTGATCGGGTTTGGCTCGCATTGGAGCTCTGGAGTTACTGGGGCGATGAAGAGTACTTTGAAAAAGGTCGGTGACTATACCCATCATTCGCCTACCCATAGCTGACTCTTTCAAATAGGAACTGCAGATCAACAACACCCAATATGCCCTCCTTGAAGCGTCACAGGACTTTATGGTGACAGCTCTTATCCTCGTCACTGGACTTGTCACTGATCGCATTGGCGGCGCTGGAGCGATGGTTTGGGGAAACATCATTTACAGCCTGGGCTCGATTGTCATTGCAGCTGCCACGACCGTTCGATCCTACAAGCTGATGATTGGAGGCATTGTTATCCAATCATTGGGAGACATCGCTACTCAAGTCGCTCAGTATCGGATCTTCTCTTCCTGGTTCGCCCCCTCCAACGGCTTCGCATCGACTCTCGGTTTCGAGCTGGGAATCGGCAAGATCGGACAATTTGTAGGACAGGCCACGGCTAATCCTATCTCCAAGGGCACGGGAGATTTTAGCTGGGTATACTGGACAGCGGTCTTCATGAACCTCTTTACCAATTTGGCCACTGTTGTATTCTGGTATTTCCGGCGATACACAGAAACACATTACAGTGGGCTCAAAGATCCTGCCACTGGAGAACGACTGCGAGAGAATACCAAGAAATGGGAATTCAAAAAGTTCGTCGAAATACCCTGGCCTTTCTGGTGTGTCATCATGTTTGGCGTCTTCCAAACATCTACAGCTATTGTCTTCAGCGCAAATGCAACAGAGCTGGCAGAGCAGCGTTTCAACATCAGCAGCGTGAAGGCGGGCTGGTATACTGCCACATCTCAATACCTTGGATTCTTTCTGGTACCTCTTTTGGGAGTCTTCCTGGATGTCTACGGTCATCGGCTAACGGTCCTCTGTGTCTGCGGAACCGGAACATTTCTAGCAATGTGCCTTGCCGCTTTTGGACCCACTACAGCCGGTACAGCAGCAAGCTTCGGAGTCTATGCGTTCGCCTACAGTCTAGGACCTACAACTATCATAGACGGCATACGCACGTCAATCTGGTATCAAGATACTTTTGGCGCTGCCTATGCGGTCAAAATTCTGGTGAATAACTGCATGAATATCGTGGTCAGAGTGATTACGGGCGTGATTCAGGACAGGGACAATAACTCTTACGACCACGTTGTTATAGTGTACGCCATCCTCGCTGCTGGCGCAGTCCTCGTTTCTGTCGTCTTACTTGCAGCAAGCTATTGGAAGGTGGACCTGCGGAGGTTACAGTGGACGAGGAAGCAGAGGCAAAGGAATGGAGAGGTCATCAACGACTTGAGAGAGTCTTACGAAAGTGGGCCGAGCAGTGTGAAGCATAAGCTTTTCAGCAGGTGTGCTTTTGCTAGTCTTGCGTTGTTGGTATTGGGAGCTTGGAGTGCGTATTTCTGGGGAGTCGCAACAGGTAACAATGAGTAGGGGAAGAGAGGTGGCTGTGGAAGCAGATGATAGCGCGGACAGGGTTTCGGAGACAGGTCCGGAGATATAAAGTTTGCACAAGCACCTCAAGTGAATCCAAGCTTCCGCTCACACACTATTATCTCCCCAATGATAACGACAATGTCTCAACATATGCGCTCTCGAAGAAATGGTATTTGCAAAACCCTTCAGCAATCGAAACGCTCTATCTCATCCACACGTTCGAGACTTCTCCCCGACACAGAAACAGAACAAGAAAGCGCAGAAGACGTCCCAGCACCTCCCAATCCACTCTCCAATCGCGCCGAAATCGATGCCTACCTCCGTTCACAAAACGACATATATCTCGCAAAAGTCAAACGACATCTAGAAAACATATCAAAACCCGCGGCCTCTCTAAACACAATACTCCCTACTCTCGCCCGCCGTTCAGCTCTCATCCGACCACCGTCAACTTCTGCCTCTCAAACCGAAAAGGCTGCGATACCACTCTATACAGTTCTACGATGGCGCCGGTCTGCAGCTCCCGAAGCAGTTCCACGAACAACCGCAGCTGTTCTCGAGCAGATCTCACGCGTGGTACAGAATATCGAGGATTTGCAGCAGGAACCATATCGTGCAGACGTTACGCCGTCGGCAAGAGAGAAAGTCAACAAGAAAGTCGCGGACTGGACACAAGAGCAGAAAGAATTGGAACTGTGGAATGCAGATCTCATAAAGGCGGGACTTGAGGCGAGGTTCAATAGTGGTGTCACAAAGTTGGAGAACAGTGTGAAGCAAATGCTGAATGAGAGGGAGCAACAGAGGTCAGAAGTTGACAGATCGAAGGGAGAACATGCAGGAGAGAGAAGTAATGTAAAGGAGGTGCCAAAAGTTGACGGACCAACTGTTGCGTTCAAGCCGAGCATAGCGAATGCGTCGGCTGTCTCCTACCAGCCAGCAGTGGGCAATGATCGCTCCGCTACACCCACACCCGCTCCTATGGCAAAGACGGAGGGATGGGGAGGCTCTCCCACGAAGATACTGGAGCGAAAAGCATACACCGGACGTACAGAGAACCCGTTCGCAAACGCATCGCCTGTATCGACGCCCACGAGCCATGCCGATGATAGTTTCGGGGTTTTGAGAAGCGAACTGGCTTCGGAGTCTGAGTCTGAGGCGGCTTCCACATCTCGGCCGTCAAAGGACTCATTAAAAGCCAAACAGGAAGAGCCCAAAGTCATGTCACTCGCAGACTTGCAGCGAAGGATGGATGCCTCACAAAACAAAAAAGAATGATCACAGTAGGAAAAACGTTCATTACACGTCAATCTACGTAGCAATGTCTGCTACAAGGAAAAGTATGATGCAGACTCATGCATTATCGAGCACCCAGCATTTTCGCGAAATCTCCACATTCTTCTGCCCCCAAAGGTAGTAGAGCATCAGGAAACCCATCGCTCCGCTCATCACTACCACCCTCAAGATATTGCATATCTCACGTTCAAGCGCTATTGCCTCCTCCACCACCTCCAAAGGCGCTCTGTTCATCCGTGGCAGGGTAGAAGAACGCGCCGACGGCAATAATCACATAAGCAGCAATCAACAGACTGCCCTCGAGATAGTTGCTCCTTCCATCGAGCACCAGAAAGTTCACCACAAAAGCCGTGACGAACAGACTGATAGTCTCGAAGATGTTGAAGTAGAGACTCATGTTAGTGTTCAAGATCCATCCCAGGAGAACTACGATAGGCGTGACGAAGAGGGCGATTTGGATTGAAGAGCCAACAGCAACACCGATAGCCAGATCCATCTTGTTCTTCGCGGCGACAGTAACGGCAGTGACATGTTCGGCTGCATTTCCGACGATGGGCAAGATGATGAGGCCGATGAATGCCTCACTGATGCTGGGCGAGTTCTCCAACATCTTAGGGATGGCGTCAACCATAAATTCGGCGCAGACGGCGACCAGAGCAGTGGAGCAAAGAAGTAGAACAACAGCGGCGGTGCGAGACATCGGTTCTTCTTCTTCGTCTTCTTCGCTAGGAGTAGTTGAAAGTCCGGAATTGATCTGGCGAATGGAACGGGCTTTGCGCTGGAAAGGTGGGACAGGGTCGGTGTTGCTGGCAGGTGTGACCTGGCGGTTCAGACGATCGGGGAGTGAGCTAGTGCGGCGGAGTCCGGCGCCAGCAGATTGCGAGCGCAAGGGACCGGCTGGGCGTGCAGACGGTGGCGTAGCATTGGGAGCTGGCTGGACGAAGACGTTGTTCGACAGGATGCTGGGCAAGATGGGTCGAGTCTGTCCGCGGGATAGCTGTCGCATGTTAAACGGCAATCTGCCCGGAGTGGCTGGACTGGGCGCAACTTGTACTTCTTCAGCAAATCCGACACGGTTCTGGCCATCAGATGGAGGTTCCGCTGGTTCGGCAGAGGCATGGCGAGCTTCATTTTCCTTCTCAGCCTTGTCGGCCTCGCGGCGCCGTTTTTTCTCCTTTTTCAATTCCTTCTTGCTACGCTTCTTCCTCTCAGGAGATTTGGATCCATCGTGGCTGTTGTGCTTCCGCGTAGCCCAGTCATAAACACGAGTGATTCCGTTGTCTTCTCTATCGGCGTCGGCGTCGTCGTGTGTGGTGGGTACCACAGCAGATCCGGAGCGAGATCTTTCACCTGCCTCCATATAATCCTTTGGTTCATGAGTGGAAGGCGAGGTCACTGTAGACATCGCGTGCTCCGCTGTCTGCGTGCTACTGGTACTGACACTCAACTTGCGATGTCTTCTGTGTTTGAACATGCGCTTCATGCGCTTTGTGGTTGTTGCGACTGAGCCGGAGCCTGATGTGTCCGAGCTCGAGCTATCGCTAGAGCTAGAGTCGTCCGAAGATGAGGATGAATTCATGAGTTCATGAAGAACCCCAGGGTGCGATTCCTCGTCGATGATTTCCTGCGGAGTGCTCTCGTACATGTAGGCATGCGACTTGAGCTGAAAGAGCAGATACAATCCATAAACGAGGAGAAGGACAACACTGGTTCCGCGGCTGACTTTCAGTACCTTCGCGTCTGCATTTGCCTGATTGGCTTCGTTAAATGCTGCATGGAATGCGGTCTGTAGGATATGTTAGTTGCGGCAATCAATATGAGCTTGGCTTGCAGGAGATACTGACAGGAAGGAGTAAGCTCATAACACTCAAACTGAGCAAGCAGGCGCTCATCTGGGTGACGGTGCTGTTGTAGACTTGCTCTCTGTAGCGCAAGCCACCCAACAGGAAAGCCATGCCGAGAATCAGGAGCAAGTTTGCCAAGATGGAACCCAGCAAAGACGCTTGGACGATGCGGATTTCATCCTTTACCAATGCAATTATGAAGATAATCAGCTCGACTGCATTTCCGAACGATACGTTCAGCAAGGCGCCAAGTGTGTCTCCCAATCTACTTGCCACACTCTCGGTGGCATGACTGAGCAAGCCGGCGAGAGGCACAATAGCCACTGCATTGATAGCAAAAACCGCAGATGCATTAAGACCGGCTGCTTCTGCAGCGATGCCAGCAGGAACAGCAACAAGAAGCACGTTGATCCAGCTATGACAGATGGCTCTCTTGAAGTGGCCTCCGAAGCGTATACAGCCTGCTTTCATGCGTGCAATAGTCATAGGTTGTTTGATTTTCTTGTCATCTCCACCGGAGTCTATGGGGGAATCTCCAGAGCCCGCAGCTTCGGACTTGAGCGGAGGTGGAGCTGCAGGAGGTGATGTGCTAGACGCTGCGTCGTCAACGCCGATGTGCGTGGACTTCTCAGCGTCACGTCCAAGCAGTCCTCCATCTCCACCAGTGATCCGTCCATTTGCGGTGGTGCCATGATGTGCGCCTGGGTCGGGCGAGGAAGATTCGCCGCGCCCGTGGATGGTCCTTAACCCGCCAGCTTGAGTAGGCTTATTTGTCTTGGCGGTGTTTGTGGTCGGAAGAATAGGTCCGCTGCCGCTGGTAGTCGAAAGGGTAGGTATTGATCTCTGTGAAGACGCGTGGCGCTTGGCTTGAGAGCGGAACTGGTCTGGCAGGAGGTCAGAGAGGTTTCCCATTCGATATGCGGCCTCGGTGGTGGAGGGCAAAAGTGAGAAGAGAGGCAAAAGAAGGAAGGGAGACGCGAGGCAATCTTGAGTAAAGTAAGGTAGAGAGGGATGAGCACCAGGGCCGGGATGTGATGGAAGCTTCGGGGCCTCGCGCGATTGGTGTGGAGATAAGTGAGGCAAACTAAGGTACGGGCAGGGCTGATGACTTACGCATTTGATAACGACGCGGATGGGCTGGTTCCTTCCAAGCGTCGTGTGGTGGATTGTCTGAAAAAGTGACGGCGTTGGCAAAGCTTGGAGGTGAAGTCAAGGCAAACAGAGCCCTTTGTATGTAAGATGCCCTGGACGATCAAGTCTCGACTCGCATCGTCAGGACGCCCTTGCTAGCGGTATCGATGTCCCTGCTGTTTTTGTGGCGTGCTCCAACTTTGACTTTGCGCTACCTGGATAGGCTGTCGGCATCACCACCGGTCGGTAGACGGCAGCCTGCACAGCCATCGGCCTTGGCGGGAGACATCATAGGTACAACAACGTTGTACCGCCACTGCACTCCTCGTCATTGTCCGCTGTCATTGTCATGTGCAAGGAGTGATGACCAGGCCAGGTGCGACGTGGCCAGATTCACAGGTACACCATGCCAAGATAATAAGAATTCGAGCTCAACGCCAGTGCTCGTGATGTGTTGCCGTAGAGAAGATGGAGACCTGCGCCACAACCCTGGAGATCTTGGAGATCTCTGCTCTCCGCACATGAACCCGTGGGACACTTCAAAACACTAGAGCACCACAACAAACTTCCTCGGCATATCGAGCAGAACATTCCCCTCCGCTGGAATAAAGACAATGAGAGCACGAAGATTGAAGCGGAATCCTCTGCCAGTGTTGGACAGTGTTGGCATGCATAGAAGCATGAGACGGGATTCGCCCGCGCCGACTTCAAGCCATTGGTGCCCCTCTTGCCAGGCGGAGCTCTGAGATCAGCAAGCTCTCATGACTTCACATACACGCCATGGCGTGCCATTCATGATATGGTCCCACCAGGCTATCCGAAACACCCGCCGAACCGGCTTGACGAACGAGTTTCGAGATGTTCGTCTGAACGTGACCGAGCACGCCAGTCATGACAGAATCACAAACCGGTTGCCGCATGTGCAACCCTTGTACGACATCAGCACGGCCAGCCTACGTGCGAGTCCTAGAACGGCGGGTCCTGCTAATTCTGTTTACACCCTCTCCAGAGCTTTGCATGCATCAAGCGTGTCTTGCGAGATCGTGTACAGCCCAGCAAGCAGCTCAAATGCAGCATGAATGTTGCTGGTCTCAGGGTGTCGAAGATTATACCAACACGCATCTGGCTGTCTACGTGGGTACAATGTACGAGTGCCTTGATTTACCGACCGCAGGAACCGCATTGGAAGTGCTTTTCGCTCAGCATTGTCTTTGGAGCGGCTAGAAGCCTTGCTCTTGGCCCATAGTCGCTCGTCAAACGGCGGGAAATACTCGCATGCATGAGAAAGCTCACTGATGGATACTTTTCGTGTTGACGTGCACTTGCCGTGCCTTGGTGAGGTTTTCGCGCTTCTGCATGTGGATCATTCGGTCAAATGCTAGCCCGAGGGTGATTGTGGAGGACATCTTGGCAAGCTTGCTTGGGTTCATCTACAGTACAACCACGACATCTTTGATCAACACCAGCAGCAAACACTTGACCTCGATCAAGGCCTACACTCCGCAATCCCCAATTTAGTAGCTATGGAGATTTCTGGTTCCGGAATTCATGGCTTCCACGAAACCCTTGGCATCGACGATGATGAGATCTTCTTCTACTGGAGACTCAAGAGTATCGATGAGGACGCCTTGCAAACAGCCTACCGGGTCATCGTGTCCGAGAAACCTGATGTCAACTCAACAAGCAGCGAACTGACTTGGGATTCTGGGGTTATCAAAAGCAATGCTCAGCGTAACATTTGTTGCAAGCCTGAGGGTGGTTTCAAATCAACATGCAACTACTACTGGAGAGTGATGGTGTGGGATCGCAAGAACGCGCCATACCATTCTCCTGCAAATCACTTCTTCACGGCCTATCCACGGTCTCGCAGGCTTCCTCCGTACAGCATGAATCAGACTTGTAAGTAGCAAATCCACTTTGCGTCCGAGTGGCTTCTAACATTGTTTGTCAGACATGCCACATACTAGTCTGATCTTCCGCACCTGGTTCGAAGATGAGCCCAACAGATGGAAGGGCGTCTGGGTAGGTGATGGCGGCGACAAGCCGATCTACATTCGCAAGACCGTCGATGTGCCTCAAAGACCTGTCCGCGCGATTGCTTTTGCTTCTGGTCTCGGACACTTCAACCTCTCGGTCAATGGAGAACCAGCTTCAGACCATGTTCTCGATCCGGGCTGGACAAATTACCACCGTACTGTTCAATTCGCTGCCTATGACCTTACTCAACATTTGACTCAAGGAAGCAATGCAATTGGGGCACATGTTGGTAACGGTTTCTACGCTGGAGATCAAGGCGACAGATTTTTCTGGCCAAACTATGAAGATCAGACATATGTCAGACATGGCAACGAGCTTTGTTTCTTCTGCGAGCTTCATCTATTCTATGCGGATGGTACGCATGATATTGTCATCTCTGGGCCTGATTGGAAGACACGAAAAAGTGCCACAACCCTGGCAAATATATACGCGAGTGAAGACCATGATAGACGCCTTTATCCGCAAGGATGGGATGCTGGTTTCGATGATTCGGCATGGACACCCGCAAAGCCCCTGACTGGTCCGCGTGGAGAGCTTCGTTATCAACATCAGCCTCCGGTCACACGGCAGGACATTCTCGAGCCTAGACTCGTTCGCACAGTCCGTGCTGGCACGGTTGTGTACGATCTAGGTCAGAACTCTTCGATAATGGTGCGCCTCGCAGTTGAAGGTCAAACCGGCGCAGAGGTGATTGTCAGATATGCCGAGACTCTTGGCGAGGATGGACTTGTGCTAATGCCGGATCCGCTGTTCAAAGAGTTTGAGACCAATGTGTACTCGAAGATCATTCTAGCTGGGAACGGTGCACCAGAGGTCTGGGAACCGGACTTCTGTTTCACAAGTGCTCGCTACATTCAAGTAGAGGGTGTTTCTGTTGACGCAGCAGGAGGTCTACCCATGATTCAAAGCCTTGTGGGCCAGCACGTCTCTTCGGCCGCGAGACGTTTGGGAAGCTTGAAGACCGACAAAGACGATGTCAACCAGCTCATCAATGCCTGCTACTGGTCTTTTGTGAGCAACCTCTTCAGCTACCATACCGACTGTCCGCAAATTGAGAAGTTTGGATGGCTTGAAGTCACGCATCTACTCTTTCCTGCCACTCAATACATACGTGATGTTGAATCACTCCACAGCAAGATCCTGGAGGACATTCTGGATGCTCAAGAGCCATCAGGATTTGTACCAAATATGGCGCCAGATACAAGATTTATGTGTGGGCCGATGAGAGACACCATCACTTGGGGATGCGCTATTTGTTTCATTCCCGCATATCTGAAGAAGTATTATGGATCCACACGCGTGATCAAGAAGGTCTACCCTGCTGCCATGCGATACATGGATTACATGGCTACCAAGGAGCGCAAAGGCGGCCTGGTCGAGCATGGCTTAGGTGACTGGGGTAGAGACATCGCGTTTGGCAATTCGCAGGCCAACATCGAAACAGCGGTCTATTACAGATGTCTTCGATCCTGCGAGATGATGGCAGAAACGCTTGGCCGGAACGAAGACGCTGCCCGTTTCGCCGCTCGTGCAAGCAAGGTGCTCGAGGTCTACAACAAACATCTACTCGTACTTGACGGAACTGCGGCATACTATACATCTTTGGATAAATATCCACGGCAGGATAAGACAGCGGTCAATCAGGCTGTTGCATTGCAATTCGAAATGGTTCCCGAACAGCACATTGCGGATGTGCAGCAAGCTTTCCTCGAAGATGTCAGCGACGGCAAGATTCGCGCTGGAGAAATCGGTCTTCGCTTCCTGTTCAACACCCTTGACGATCTCAAGCGACCGGACATTGTACTACAAATGGCTAGACAAGAAGAGCATCCTTCCTACATGCGCTTTATTCGACGAGGTGAAACGACATTGAACGAATTCTGGCAAGACGAATGCCGATCAAAATGCCATGACATGCTCGGGACAATCTACGAATGGTTCTATGCTGCAGCACTGGGCGTCAAACCAGTCGGGGAGGCCTACCGTACCTTCTCGGTGTATCCGCCATACACGAGCGAGTTCAACTCGGTTCAAGGGAGTGTGGAATGTCCGTACGGTCTGATCTCGGTGGACTTTCAGCGTTCAGGTCCTGCGATTCGACTCCAGCTCTCGATTCCTTTGGGCTCAACGGCGACCGTAAGCTTGCCCGAAACCGCGAAGACGGTGCAATGCAGTCGCGAAGGTAGCGCCGAGAAGAAGGTGGCGATACGTGGTGCGGAGATGGAACTGAAGCACGGCACTTATACCTTGGCTTTCGAATGCAGAGACAGCACGACAGTGTAGGCTTCAGAGCCTATCGATATGTCGGGTACTCGAACGATGAGATCCTCTTTCATCATACATCAGACATTCTTGAAGGTGTTTTCCTGACGCTGCCATTGAGAAGCCGTTGTAAACCATCTGACAGATGGTTTCGCTCGTCGTCGAAGTACTGAGAGTCTCACCAGGTGATCTTCATATCGACAATTTTGGACTGGAGATCTAGGCACTTGCCACGCGGCTCCTATGATACATACACGATTGCCGAGAGACAACTTCTATGGCTCGTATTGGTAACGAGGGCAGTACACGATTGCCGTGAGAGACGACTTCTGTGCTTCGTATTTGTTGCGAAGGCAAATTCGCTGCTTCGGGCTGATGTATACCGAATGGCTTCTTGGTGGCGCGCAAGTACAAGAGATCTGTGACCTCCTCGGCCGAGAAACTAAGTTCCAAGGGTCATGGGGCTTTGGCGGCATCCTCTGCTCCAGCTTCCCCGTGGGGAAATACTTAATTGAAAGACATCTGCCTTAGTGGGAGTTGGTCGATCAGAAAGATTCAGCAGAACCATTCCGCACATAGTCTCTGGTATTCTTTGTCCAAGATGGGGAGATATACCTCATTCACTACATCGGCATTCCTCGCCATAGGAGGATTTCTCTTTGGTATGTGATCGTTGCCAACACCCTGATCGAAAACATTTGAACTAACACCGACAAAGGTTTCGACTCCGGTATTATCACTTCGACCATCGTTTTTCCCCAATTCGAATTGTACTTCCACAATCCCAATGACAGCCTCGTTGGAGCAATCGTTTCGGCGTTCCAGGGTGGTGCCGTTCTCGGAACGATCTTCAACATGTTGTTCGCGAATAAGATCGGTCGCAAAAGAACCATCGCGCTGGGCGCCGCGGTTTCCATCCTGGGAACTGCACTTCAGTCCGGCGCTGCCGGAATGGCAATGCTTATCGTTGGCCGTTTCGTGGGTGGTGCGGCTGTTGGCATATTGACCTCCACCATTCCTATGTAAGAATGGAGCAAAAGGTGATACCCACAGGACATCGCTGATGAATTTCTTTCACATAGGTACGCAGCAGAGATCTCAGAGCCCAAGTACCGTGGTTTGCAATCAGGACTGTTGCAATGGTTCCTTAGCTGGGGCTTCCTCGTGGCGCAATGGCTCGGTTACGGGGTTTCTTTCACTGGAGGCCAATTTCAGTGGCGATTCCCACTCGCTTTCCAGTGCATACCAGCTGGAATCCTGCTTACAGGCATTTGGTTCCAAGCAGAGAGTCCGCGTTGGCTGATCGAGAAGGACCGAGTCGACGAAGCGCAGGCCGTGCTTGTTCGTCTGCGTTCGGGAAGACCAGATTCGGAACGCAAAATCGAGCTAGAACTACGCGAGATTCAAGACGTAGTATTTGCCGAGCGTATCGCAAACCAGACTTCTTGGAAGTCCATCTTCACCAAACCTAGCTGGCGTAAGCGTCTGATACTGGGATGTGCTATCCAGGGATTCGGTCCGCTGTCCGGGATTAATGTTATCAACTACTATGGTCCAAGAATCTACGAGATTTTGTCTATTGGCACTCATGAATCTCTTCTGATTGTAGGCATCAGCGGTGCGCTCTCCATTGTTTACTGCTCAATTGGACTGTTTCTCGTTGACAAAGTCGGTCGGATCAAGCCATTGATATTCTCCGCGGGCGGCATGGCTGCCGCTCTCGTAGCCAACGCTGCTATGGGTCAGTATTTGGTTGGAGCGAGTGGCGGGCAACTCCGAGCTATGGTTGCTATGAACTTCGTCTTCTCCCTCTTCTACACCCCTTTGGGTATCATATCTTGGGGTAAGCAAATCTCACAAAGTTATCAAGATGAACTCAGCTAACCTGAGAGCAGTCTATCCGGCTGAGATCTTCCCCGTTGAGTGCCGAGCGCTGGGAAATGCCATTAGTACTTTCACCAACTGGACGGTGAACCTCGTGTTCGCACAGTTCAGCCCAACTGCACTTTCTAGCATCGGCTTCCGATACTTCTATGTCTTCTTCGTTCTCAACCTCATCGCATTGATCGGCTACATCTTCTTCTTCCCGGAGACAAAGGGCAGGACGCTTGAGCAGATGGACGCTTTGTTCGGTGACCAGCTAGTTCCACACGCTTTGGAAGATGAGGAGGGAGCCAGAATGGCGGAGAAAGAGATGGGCACCGCTCAGATCGAGGTCAGACCTGATGCACGGGTTTAGTTGTCGATTTATTCTCATCAATGCCAAGATTTTCAGGCAAAGGCAAGGGTGTACAGCGTCTCCTCACATCGGAGGTTGCTCCTTTCCGCTGTGGGCCGCCGTTCTGCCAAACGACGTTGGCTGCAGTCGCTGCTTTGCAAGGATTGTCGGGAAGCGCAGTAACGCTCGATGCGAGGAGACGCTGTACGAAGAGGTGAAGTGCAGGCTGTGCAGGGATATAAAGTGAAGTGGAGTCTCTCGCGCTATGTAAGATTCGCTAAAATCTCGCCTTGGCGACAACCACGTCACTTTGGTCTTGGTCTGTCGTCGGTATCTTCTCCTCCCATTTCACTCACATGTACTTCTTAGATCACTGCTTGCCAGGACGCAGAATGATGCGCCTTCATCTCCAATGGCACAGCGCAAGCATGACATTCAATTGAAGGACCTGGATAGATTCCATCACGCATGCTCGGCAGCTCCCCTCTTCAGCTGGCATATGGACGCAGTGCCTGGTCAGAGTGGCTCGGATAGGTCCAATATGTACACCCCTAGCAATTTCAGCGCGTATGTCACTTGGCATGGTCACACTGGACCCATTCACTACAGCGTCTCGACGCATCGGAGGACGAGCTGCTAGGAGTCGGACCTGGGGCCTTCGCCTCTTCCTCTTCACTGCATTGGCTGCATACCCTGCTAAGCCGTGGGTTTCTGGGCGTCACAATCTACTCGATCCGTAGAGACGCTGTACCGATATAGTCTGGGTCGTGTGGCGGCCTCTTTAGACCTCGAACGTCAGTGAGAACAAACATGCAGGGGTCACGTATCGATAAGTAAACACCCCACTCTGTGGCTAACTACGGAGTACTACGTGATCGCATCATTCTTGCCAGGATTGTTTGCAAGTTTGTTTGCTCTTCTCGTCTGCCTTCCATCATTTCACTTCACACAACCTACCGATCAACACCCTTGGCACAAACTCAATCATGTCTTTCTTCAAGAAGCTCACCGAGGAATTCAAGGAGTTGAAGGCCAATTTCGCGGACAAGCCCAAGGAGGAAGAGAAGAAGGAAGAAATCAGGCCTGAAAAGCCGATCGAAAGCAACAATGCCGACACTCGTCAGGGTGGCTACGGCGACCAGTCACTTGGCCAGTATTCACATGGTGGTTCTGGCGATCAGTCACATGCGTATGGAGACCACCAAGCTCCATCATACGGACAGCAGCCCTATGGCCAGCAGCCTCAGTATAGTGGCCAACCTCAATCACAACAGCAATATGGTGCTTCACCATCAGCCTACTCGGGTCCTCCCGGACAGCCACCTCTCCCACCAGGTTGGATTGCTCAATATGACCAGAGCAGCCAGCGCTGGTACTTTGTCGAGCAGACTACCGGCCGCACACAGTGGGATCCGCCCTCTGCGCCGTACAGTGGCTACGCTCCTCCACCCACCGGGCCTAGCGATCCGTATGCGGGTGGGCGCGGACAGAACGCTGGGCCAGGAGCTTACAATCAGTACGGTGGTTCCGACCATGACCAAAACGCCCAGCAGTATTACGGAGACATGAAGCAGACGGAGGAGAAGTCGGAGAAGAAAGCCTCCTCCGACAAGAAGAACATGCTGCTTGCTGGTGCGGGTGGATTGGCTCTGGGTGGTGTGGCCGGGGCTGTGCTTGCTCGTATGTGATACTCCGATATGATTATCACGGCTATACTAACGTGTCTTGTGTAGATGATGACAGCAGCGACGATGAGCATCACGCTGCCCCGGCTGCTGCTCCAGCTGCGTACGGTGGAGGCTATGGTGGAGGCGATCCCAGCTACGGTGCTGGCTATGGCGGCACCGGCGGGTACAATGCTCCTCCCCCAGCTCTACCTGCTAACGACAGCGATGCTGAGTCCCTCCACGAAGCGCAGCAAGACTACAACGAGGCTGCAGAGGCTGCGGCGGATTCGGACGCGAGCAGTAGTGAGCTTGAGGACTTGCACGAGGTATGCCAATGCCAGCGGAATGATGAGATATGGAACTATGCTGACTACTTATGATACAGGCCCGCGAGGAACTCGAGGAGGAGCAGGAGGAGTACGAGGACTAGAGTTTTGAAATGTCCTTTCGGACTGTTAGACCAAGCGGATCGGAGAAAACACGATACTTGCGACAGCCTGCCAAGTGCCGGCTTACATATTCAGCGAGCGAAGCAAGCTAAGGTAGTCAGTATGGAGTTTTGCTGATGATAAGACCGATACCACGTCGAACTTTAGTGTACATGCCTCCTCGCACTCATCATTTCTCCGTTCCCATCGAGCACTCTCTCTTTCTTGCTGCTTTGTTGTAACATCTCCAACGTCTAACACTCAACAGATAGGCGTCACATTCCAAAAGGCGCTCTCTACTTCGCGGAAAAGCTATCAGGGTATTCTGCCAACATGTAGTGTTTGATTGATAACAACATATAGCCCTCAATCACTACCCCAACCCTAACCCTATTTCTACATTGGTGAAACAACAGCCGTGAGTTCGTCTGCCTTCCGCATTTGGAAAACTCCAGTTGGAAATTCGCAGCCGACCGTTAGAGCCTCATGGCGGTCTACGACTGGGAGCCAAGAAGAGTGAAGTCTATCGATGACTGCGTTTATGAGTGATGACTTGAACTCTGAGAAGGACAGGCAAACGTAGCCGAGAAGAAGTTCTGCACACCCTTTGCTGTCGCCTCGCATTGGCAATATACGCACAAAACACAGTCCATATCATTGGGTATATGTGATCGAATCACTCCTTAAACCCTCCAACCAACGCCAACGCTCGAATTGCAGCACGAAAACACACTCTCCTTTCAAACATCCACCCGAGCATGCCTAAAGTACTTCATCCCAATCCAAGCAACAGTAATCCACACCCAAGCCACCACACCCGTAAGCACAATCAGCGCCGGATAATACCCCACGATCGGCAATGTAGGGTCATCTTCCAGCTCCGGTGGCGCATGCGGAGTCTCACCCACATCCCAAGCCCAGCTCCAAATCTCCAAACAGCTTCCCATTCCCACTGCAAATGTCACCCAAGTGATGAGTAAGATAACCCATCCCCAATATTCGGTTTCGGTGTAATCGTGTGGTTCTGGCTCGGTTGCGAGTTGGATATTGTGGACTAGGGGAGAAGTTTTCCTTGCGCTGAGACGGCGGGAGAGGAGGGCTTCGGTTGGAGTGGGGATTATGGGTGGGAAGTAGCTGCCGGGTGCTGTGGATAGGGTGTTCTTTAGGCTATCGCCGCGTTGACGACCGGAGGTAATGGAGGGTGCGGGACGGGCGTCGAAGGTAAGGATATCATCATCGTCTGTTGTGCTGGCGTAGGTGGGTTTGCTCTTCAGATCTACAGGACTGGCAAGACCCGCAGTGGATATATTCAGTCCGCCAGGCGTGTTTAAGACCTGCTGCTGTTCGCGATGTTCTGTCACCAGGGAGAGACGTGTCGCAGCGGAAGGCGATGACCAGCCGCTGTCAGTAGAGGTCGCGGCGTCCAGATTCTCATAGCTAAACTTGCTGCGTATACTACCATTCGTGGTGTCAGCATCAGCAAAGACGGCTTGACTGGTGTGATCCGAGCCTCCTACGGCTTTTGCGGTTGAGATTGGGAAGATCTGGGGAGCGGCGGGCTTGGGACCGGGACTCCTCTGGAGAAAGCTATTCTTCCGTTCTCGTCCTTCGGTCATCAACTTCCTGCCACCAAGTAGAGCGGTCTTCCGCAGTGATCCCTTGCGCTTCCTGGTCTTGCTCGGCTTCAGCGCGGCAGCCATAGCGCTCTCGCCTTTGACGGGCGATACAGGCGAGCTGGGCGCTCCATCGTCGTCGATGCTCTTGCGGCTCTTCACACTCTTTGGACTTTGAAGCGGATTCTCCTTTTCCTTGCTTTTATCTTTATCTCCACGCGAGGGTGGTCTCCCGTCTTCGTTGGTGTTTCTCAAAAAGTTCAGCTTGGCCAGGATGTTCCCACTGACACTCCGCTTGTGGCCGCTGTTCTGCTTGGTGGGAGAGGACGTGGTGCCGGTGGGAGTCGCAGGCGCAGAGGGCGAAGACCACGGGAACTTCATGGCGCTCTCCACCAGCACACTTTCCGCGGCGAAGCTGTCATGGGCATTGTCGGGACCGTCGTTGTCCGGGGTGTCTGGTCGTGGGCCTGACACCGTCTTACTTCTACTGCGGTTGCCATTGCCGCCGAGTTCCATGTCGCGCGACTGCCAGCGATCCCATAGAGTAGAAATTATGTAATTATCGATGGTGGGTTGTAGATGCACAATGACATTGTTCGATATGGCGCCTGTGGTGTCGCTGGATGCGGCGCATGCTTTGTCTTGAACAAGGTCAGGTGAGACATCCTGGTACTTCGTAAGTACCTAGTTCTAGGCCATCGACCCGCCCCGCGCCTGTCCATTAGAGTACCGGGTACCTGCGTCTCCACCCAACGACATCTAAACTCTCGACTCGAAGGGAGAAACAGTCTTGGAGGAAAACTTGATTTCAATGCGCAGCTATATCTCTTCCTAGCGATACTCACTGCGAGCCGGTCTCCCAGTCATCCACCTTCCGCCGACAATGGCCTCGAATCTCCCTATTCCGCTGCCTCCACGAACACCTACGCCGCCCACGCCCATTCCAGGAGGTTCAGAAGAGACATTTGGGCTTGGGCTGGCCGACGAACGCAGTCTCTCCCCAGGACTGCACTCACCCTACAACTATGACACGCAGTATGCATACTCTCCGCAAGCCTCGCCCGATCGCGGGCCCAGCACTGGCAGGACGGACGAGAGCATGCTCTCTCCACCCTACAGCGCGACTTTCAGCACACATGGAGGCCTGACCGCACAAAGAAGTCCCATAACACCTCTCACGGCGAATACAGATGGCGGCTTTCCCAATGTCGATACCAGCGCGGGCGCTGGCACAAACCCTTTCAACTTTACCACACAGCAATACGAGAGAAATGGCAGCATTGGCAAGGCACAGAGTTCAGAGTTGCTGGGCAAGCGACGAGGTCACAAATACCGGCATTCGTCCATCCATGCCTCGCACATGGACTCCATCTTCAAGTCTCCCCAGATACAGCGTACCCCTCTCAGTGTACCTGCATCTCTCCCTCTCCCCACAAGAAAGGAGGCTTGGTGGAGCATGACGCGTCACCAAACCGCACGACTGACATGGTGTGCCTGCCACTTTCTCGTCTCGGGCTATATTCAATACACAGGCTCCGGCTCGCTGGCCATGACTGCCCTTTCCCGTCTCCTTCTCTTCGACGCCGCAGGGGCTACAGTCTGCGTAGTAGTAGACGTAATGTCCAACTTCGAAGTCTGGAAACGGAGTTCGATCAAGCATCCTTTCGGACTGGAACGAGCAGATGTGTTAGCCGGCTTTGGGATGGCCGTCTTCATCGCATTCATGGGTCTGGACGTAATATCCCACGGTGTCCAACACGCGCTTGAGAACGTCGGGAACCACACGTCTCACCACCCGCACGCGCATGAGCGAGTGGGCGCAGGCCATGTGGATGCCGCAAGTCTGCTGAGCATAGCATCAACCCTAGTTTCCGCTGTGCTGCTCAAAAACCACGCTCGGATAGGTCGCGCCATGCGTTTCGAAATGTTCCGTGGATGGGGAGGCAAAATCTTGGGAAATCCCAGCCATTTCCTTACGCTTTCTTGTTCGATCCTTCTTCTTGTCCTGCCTTTTCTCACGCCCAGTTTATATACCTTCTTCGATCGAAGTCTAGCCTTCATAATCGCAGTACTCATGATAGCACTCGGAGCACGTCTCGCTACGTCTCTCGCTTCCATGCTGCTGATGAGCTTCACGGCTGGGGATAAAGATGCCACCCTGCAAGCTGTCATCCAGGCTATTGCAGAGTCCGACCCGTCGGTCAGCAATGTTGACGAAGCGCGGTTCTGGCAGGTGCATTATGGGCTGTGTATGGCGAATTTGAAGGTCAGGTACAGGAGCAGTCGACAGGGCTATGGTATGACGGACGACGTCGCGAGGATTCGACAGAAGGTGGCTAGTGTGATTAAGCAGAGGCTGGGAGGTGTGAAGTGGGATGTCAGCGTTCAGCTTTCGATTGAGAGAGATTGATGGATGGGCGATCTTTTGTGGACTCATGAAACTTGACGATTCAGCTTGCGGCCCGGATTCACCTGGGAGGCCCGGAGCTCACACTCTGTACACGAATACTTGGATGAACTGGAAGCGACGGAATGAAATGAATGCCGCGGACTTCCGCGTTCGGCTTGGATGATGCAGCCTATGATGGGCATTTTTTGGCCTACATGTATGGTTGGCTTACATGCGACGTGTCAAAGAGGCTGCTACAGCCTAGGTTCTACTCGAACTTAAGTTGGCCGGGAGAATAAATGGGTTTATGGCACAAGAGCGGAATCCCAACGATCTTGTTGTGATACGATGGATCCTGCCACGTGAAGATGAAAGTGTGGAATCTATCCGGACCGTTAAGTCTTGACCACAACCACCAGCTTTGAGGACAAATTGTCGAATGAGACCTATCAAGGGCGCAGGGCATATTTTGAGGACATGGAAGATTTTTGTAAGACCTGTATAAGTAATATCCTTGTTAGTCTATTTTCATTCTTTCATCTTCAATACTACATGACCAGTTTGTAACTTTTAGCAGCAACAGCAACAACGACCAAAGCTTCTCAGGAGTTACAAGCTACACATCGGGCCACTCACACGCCAACGCCAAGCCAAATACAAGCAAAGCCATTGCCATGTCTCCCATCAGGGATTGCAACATCTGCCAGCCGCATCGCACTCAGCAACGACCAAAACCAAGCCCTCCACTCACACCACCAAGATCTAATGGACGACGAGCAAATGATGTTCATACAGCAATCTTGAGCTTTGTCAATAACGTTCCTTGCAGTCTACGCATGACTCCGATTGAGACTCCAACCCGCGGCAGAAATGAGCGTCGTGTCGACAGTCCCACCCCTGAGACCACTGTTGGTGACTTGAAGATTGTCAAGCGGCGAGAGAACTCACGATCGGACAGCGTCTTTCCACGCGTCGATTCTTTGGAACTTGCTTATAGGCGGATGTCTCTCGCCAAAGCATCCTCGTCGGACAAAGATCACTCTGTCCGTAACGAGACCTCAGATATCCCAGAAGGAGATATACTCTCCATACGCCACAGCCACAGCTTCTTCCTGTCTCTCAAAGTATCGCGCACCCTGTTCTTGTCTCGCTCAAAGTGGGCCAAGGCAGAAATGGCCAAATCCGACTCTTCCGCATGCTCACTGGATGGCAATACGATGACAATTGCTTTTGCCGCATACAAGACGCTGGAATCTTACGTCCAATTGCTGAGAACAGGGATCATCAAGCCGCTAGTTGGAAGACATTCCCTCTCGACAATGTTCGGTATTGTGAACTTCTACTTCCTCTGTGTCGATCTCGAAGATCCGATATCCGCGACACTGGTTTTGGACGAAGTGAGACGAGAATTGACGCACTTCCAAGCTGAGGAACAGCTAAGTTGTTTGACAACCTTCATCTGGAAGACGGGAATGGAGGGAAATAAGGAGGAGATGAGAGCTTTAAGAAGGGAGTTTAGGAATTGGGGTCTGAGAGTTTGTTTGAAGTGGTTGCCGAGGGCCAATGCGTGGTTGGAGAAGCATGAGGAAAGTCCAGAGGACTTGAGTGCGCATCAGTGTACGTTGTTTCAGAAGGATGTTATCTATGATTATTGGATGGATCAGGAGTAAAAAAAGGAGCATGTGGTGCGGGAAGACTGTTGGGTATTGGCTAGAATGACGCGACGAGTAGCGAGTAGGGCTTTGTGGTAGAGCTCTCCCTTTCGGGAGGGGGGGATGTTTGTTAGCTGATTGATGATTGATTGTGGTGACTACATTCACTCGTGACACGCTAGCGACGCTAGCTCCAAATTGATGCATGTAACACCTACCAATGGAAAAGCACATACGATGGCCGGGGAGTGTGTCTATGACAGTCTAAACTCAGCCGCTAGTGTTTCGAAGATATTCGTCAGGAGCTGAACATGTCATTTGTTACTCATAACTACTTTAAGCGGCATTATGTCTACCAAATGTCGAAGTTGAAATCAGCTTCTACAATCTCCAGCCATCACGCTCACTTTTCACAACAATAACAATAACGACCTACCACTCGACTGCGCATATCCCTCACACCAGTACCTACCGTCGCAGGATCACAACTGCTACGAATTCAAGGATGCCATCATCATGAAGCTTGCGGAGATTCGGGACGACCAGCTGGCTCGAGTTTGTTGAAGGTGTCGATGCATGGAGAATGATGTTAATCAACACAAGCTCATGATGGTTTCGGTAGTCCGTAGAATTCAAGTAACAGATAAGGCGAGTGTGAAGAGCACATGGCAGAATGCTCGATCGAGGCATTCAACATTGACACCGGCTGTCGGGGTCGAAGGGAGTAGCGTTGGCTTGGAACGCTACACCAGTGTCCTCAGAGCGGAGAGGCTACGCTTGATTGGCACCAGTAAACGGGCACCAGTGCTCGAAAAAAGAAAAGCGCGAGAAGTTGGTGTCTAACTGCTTACAGCGTGTCTTTTCAATTTTGGTGTATTCGTCTCTTCACGTTTCTGAGAACGTGTTCGGCGAGGCTTAGTACCACATCTTCGTGGAAGTCTTAGATATCGACCGGGTACTGCGTAGTTTCGATCTTCTCGGGGTACACAAGGTCATTCTGCTTTCTGACTTCATCCATCACACGCATGATAACGAGACTCTCGTCCAAGCTCTCGTATTGCCCCTCCTTGCGACCGTCCCTGAGAGCGAACGCTGCCTCGTCAGCCTCCCAGAACATACCCTGGCCCTGACCCTCTGGCTGCCAGTCGCCAGCAAAGCCGTTCTTCCATCCACTGCCTTTTTCAGGTCCCGGCGGGAGGAAGGTCTTCTCCTCAACTGTTCCATCCTTCAATACGAGCTTGGTCTTGGTAGGCCGGAAAGCAGGATGGAAGACCTGGACCTCGCCCTTGGTGCCTTGAATACGGATAGCCGGACCAGCAGAACCCTTCCCGTCTGGGTCTGGGGTAGTATTCATGCCTGTTGTAGCGATGCCGTGTGCGTCAGGCAGACCTTCCCGTGGAAACGTCAAGAGCATGTTTGTCTGCTCGTCTGCCCCAGTCTTGTATTTCTGCATTGTGCTTAGCACAGTCGGTGGCTGTGGGTTCTTTTGTGTGAGGTATATTGTTTGAAAAACCCAGGTAAGGGAGTAGATCCCGAGATCGAGAAGAGCGCCTCCTGCAAGATCCAGGTTGACCATTCTGTGCTTGTCATCAAACGAATCGGCACCTAATGAAGAAGCATGAATGGTAAGCATGATTCTTAGACCTCTGGAAAGTATGCTTGGCATGCGAGAGAGAGGCTTTCTATGCCTTCCATACTCCGGTTTGCTTACCAGCTCCAATGCTCAAATCGGCCGATGTCCGCAGCAGAGTTCCAATCTTGCCGGACGTGATGATCTCACGCACGTAGATGGAGAGAGGGAAGTATCGTGTCCAAACAGCTTCCATCAAGAATACATTCTTCTCTTTCGCGATCTTGATGAGAATCTCAAGCTGAGCCGCGTTGGTGGTGAAAGCTTTCTCGCATAGCACATTCTTGCCAGCTTCGAGTGCCAGACGAGCGTTCTGGTAGTGGTGGGAGTGCGGTGTTGCGACGTAGATGATGTCTACGTTGGGATCTTCCACAAGCTGTTTGTATGATCCGTAGGCCCTCGCAGATTCTGGTGCACGCACTTCCTTCAGGAAAGCCGTGGCCCGGTCCGACGACGAGGATGAAGCGGCGGCAACGACGACGTGCTCGATGTCCTTGACATCTCTGGTCTCCGGGTTGGGCCACAGGTCTCGAGCAAAAGCCTCTGCAATGGCTCCAGTGGCGAGGATGCCCCATTTCAGCTGAAACTTTGACATTTTTGCGTGAGGAGATGAGTGCGATGGGGTTTTATGGGTAAAGTCAGTGAAGAGATGAGAAGGAAATGGCGTACTTATGCCCGATGGAGCCGGCGTTAACAGCTCGCGGGTTGCTGTCGCTTTATAATTTGTGCCTCCAATGCTTTTGCAGGCGGAGGAAAGATCAGGCAAATGTGATGTTCCCGTCATGTCGAAAAGGGCTGTGCCCGCCACCAGAGGATGCCCCGCCATGATTCAAATGCCGACACAGGGAGAAGTCCCACTCTTGTTCAATCTCGAGTCTCCCCTCGCTCGACATCCACTCTTCATCTTAGCTGCCAAAGAGTCTCATGTGTTGATGTTGAGAGCTCTTTAATCACTCCGGCATACGTACATACCAGCGCACGAAGATGATTGAGATGGAGTCAGTCTCTGTCGAACGAGACAACACCAAAAGGATCGACTGCAAGGTAGGTCGTGGCTTTGTACGACCGCATGTATCACATTCCTAAGGTAGCCTCACGATCTTCTTCCCTCTGCCACTTCCCAAGGAGAACAACCGCCCAGCAGATTAAGATGGCAACTCTCCGCACCACAGCGCAGTCATCGATGGCTCCAGAGCATGTACCAGCCCCGTGGACGCTCAGAGGAGACATGTACTGGCTGATCATACGCCTCAGCAGCCTACCGCCGGATATCTATCATCCTCTCGACGCAGCGCAACACTCCGCTACCTCGAACAACTTTCAAGGCAGCTACGGCATGATCCAAGTCATACGCTACTCGGAGAGCCCAGTCGGGCCTTATGATGAATTAATGATCATCCCTGGCGAGTTCAATGTACCAGGAGGCGATCAGAAAGGCAAAAGCAAAGTCAGGGTCTCCAGAATCTATGTCAATCAAAAGGAGACCTGCTACAATGGTACTTTTTGCCTAATTACCATCCTTCGATGAGACTGACTGCCGCCTAGGCCGAAGAAATTGGAACATTCCGAAGCATCTGGCACGATTCGAATTCTCGAAGCCTGCAAGACGCAAGGGCGAGCCATCTCCAAAAGAGCTGAAAGTCTCTATCTTTCAGCCAGACACACCAGCTGAGAGCGCAAATACACCATTCTTTAGTGCCACCTTCACAACGGCCGGGTGGCTTCCCAGCTTCCCTTTGTCCACCAGATATTTCCCATTAGACCCCACTCTCGTGCAGCCTCCTTTACCCGCAGGCGACGAGGTCTATTTGGCTGGCACAGAGTCGTGGAAGCTCTGCAAGCTGTCAATCTGGACCCATCGTGCGAGACTGTTGTTGGTTAATGTCACAAATGGGGAAGACAATGAAAGTAAAGCCTGGCCGAATGTGAAGCCATGGAGCTTCGGAGTCTTCCTCGAAGACGCTGTAATAAACTTGGCCGAAGCCGATGAATTCTTTGCGTAATATGTAGCGGAAATTACCCATGCATCTCATGAAAGTCATCTCTGTTAGACAGTCTCCAACGCCTCCCGCTCGTGCATAATAAAAAGCTATCGTCAAACAAGCTCCACTCCGGAGTGGTTGCCTGTCATGTGCCGCTATTAGTCCAGTGATTAAAATGCCCTGGTACGCGCATCTGGCACTTCTCGCAATCTGGTCTCCAGCCAATACTGAGTCCTCGCTTGCCTCCAGCAGTACTTGTTCCTGCGCGAACGGGAGAATTGCCATTGCCACTACTGAGTGCGCCGCTTCGTTGCCGCTGCCGCCGAACGACAACTTGATCTGGGGCGCCATCCATGAGCTCCCCGTCGATGTCGGTCTGACTTGGATTCGGAGTCCTGGCTGGATCGATGGCGATGGTAGGAATCGTGCCAGACTCTCCCATCTCGACGTCACTAACGCTGAGCATACTGAGCTGAGATCCCGCAGCTTCTGCGGCAGATGGTGGCGTCGGAAAGTCATTCTCCTCGATCGGTGATGGAACTTCCAAAAGATCGGAGCTGTTGCTGTTGATTTCCTGAGGATGGCGTTGCCGGATGTGCGTCTTGACACCATTCCCAGTTCGCAATCGCATGGGCATGATCGGCGTAGGAACTCGATTGGTTTGCTGCATTCGCTGTCCCCACGGACTGCTGCTGGCGATTTGCGGCTTCAGATCGTCCGGCGACTGCGAGAAGGCCGTGGCACCCATGCCTTCATCATCCGAGTCCATGGATACATCTTGCGGGCTACCTGGTTCTGACACTACCGATGAAGACTGCTCGTCGTCACTGTCGTACTTGGGCTGTTCGCGTGTCTGAGACGAAGCAATAGGTGTACCAATCACTGAGTCGTGAGGGAACAAGCTCTGGCCTGTAGACTGCGTGGTCGGACGAGCTTTCTATAATACGATGTCAGCTTTGTTATGATGAGTCCGGCAAAGAAAACAAACCTTTTCAGAAGGCCTCTCAAGTAGACTGGGCTCATCATCATCACCGCGCACACGCTTTTTACCAACGGACACCGCGCCGAACATGATGAGCGATGTATGCGTGTCCAGTTCGAGGCAAGGCTGGGCGTGCGAGAAGTCCACGACTGTCGGGGAAGTTTACATGACGAAATCCAGAGGCTAATTTCAAAGCTCGGTCGAGAAAGTGCTCGTGCACGTGTCATTCAGTGGGAAGGGAACAAACAATGGCAGAGGTAGGTATACGTGGAGAGCAACAGTGAAGGAGTGAAGCGTGGTGGAAGTAGTGGGGTACGCGGACGATCACGCGCAAGAAACCTGTGGGACCGCCTCCCTCGACCTCCTATTTATCTTGAGATGTTTCAGGTTTTGCTCGATCAACAACGTCTTGCAGTGAGCGCATGACGCTATTGATTGGATCATGGGCATATTTCACTCTGAAATGCACAGACATGTCATCTGGGCAATAATTCATCGGAATCACCATGAGAACATTGATCCAGTGGGCCGATACAGTGGACTGACAAGACAACACGAATCATAGTCTTTGCAACGACTGCTTGTTAGAGTTCTACAGTCAGTATCACGATAGACCGTGCCGCTATCAGTTCGGCCAGGGCTGTGTCAGCCTCTCCTTCATTATCTTCATCAAGATGGGTGGGACGGCCTCGTCTGTCGCTCTGATGGATAATCGATACTCCTATGCATCGAGTCAGCTCCTGTTCAACCATCAATACATGATAATTTAATACTGACCTTGGTCTCCATGTTCGGCTCCAGCCGCAGCAGACATCCATACTTCCCAGCAGTGGTTTGCAAGACGGTAGCAGCCACGAAGTTCTTGGGTTTGGGATCTAGACCGTCTAGAATTCCCCATTTGAAACCTAGCAGCGTTCTTCGAGTATTCTCATGCGAGATGTCATAGGCGCGGAATTTCTCCTGCCGTTCTCTCGGGCCGCTGCCAATCTGATGCCACCTCTTGAAGAACTCATCTGAAGTGAGAACCGCGCTCTCCATGTACTTGTGCAACACCACAGGTAGTTGCAATGTGAGTGCCTGTAGCGCGCCGGCCATATATGAGATTCGGATCGTAGGAGGGTCGGTGAAGACTCCTTTCGCCTCGAAAGTGATCATCTGCGAGGTCTGCTCTCCAGAGTGCAGTGTGGTATCGGGGAGAGTCTTGGTATCGGCTTTCAAATATTCCGCAGAGCGATTGTCCAGTGTGGTAGTGACAGACTGTATGGGCGCCGAAGACTTGTTGCTGATGTAAAGAATAATACAACACACCACACCTCTGACCTCGGAACGCAGACCTATTTGTATTTGCACATCTTCGTATAAAATTCCCTCTGAACGCATCGAGAGTCTGTTGTAGCCAGTGTCCCAGCCGGGCGATAGATGTTGAGCGCTGGCCATGTTGGTTGCGCCGCCTGTCAGATCGAGGCCGGCCAGTTCATCGATGGGAGTCTTCAGGGCATCGCTTGCGGAAGGGGAACCATTACTCGCCACACTGTTCGTACCGGGGGCCGCTGCTGAGAAGTTGCGCTTGAGCGTTGCGCTGCGATCCAAACCAGGCATGGCGTCCTTGCCAGTAATGGCCCATGTTCGCTTGTCCCCGGAAGCTCCTTGCTTCTTGTCCAACCTTGACAACAGCGCAGACGCCCGTTCTGGAAAAGCTGGCATTTCGTCGCAGATTGTACGTAGAAGATCATCAGAAGGCATGCTTGCTATCGCCAGGTACTCGCATGCACGCTGCTGCAGCTCCGAGTCAAGCGAGTGGGTGTGTAATCGGAAAGTCTTCAATAGTTGTGTTCGGATTTCGGGAAACAGGTTGACAAACTTGACGAAGGCAGAGAGAATCATAGCCCGGGTATTGGGTGGACTTGACCCGAACTTTGCCTGAAGAGCAAGGAACTGCTCTATAGGACTGCATCCTGGCTGGTCCGCGATCAAGTGACCAAACTCACCAAGAATATAGCTGCCAATCTTGACGAGTGTCTCGTGGCAATGCTCTGCCTTGCAGTACTGCAAGATGTTTTGCGCGGCATACACCTGCAGCTCATCGTTGTTGGTGACGATCTGGATGATACGCTGCCATACCTCGTCGCTGACGTGATCTCCGGCCATTGCGATGAGTCGCATGGAAATATCGACGTACCACTTGACGTCTGTAGCGTACTTTTCCGTCAGGATAGCAATCTTGAGAACCATCTCTTCCCTGATAGCGTAATCGGCGGATTGCAGAAACTTCAGCAGCTCCGCGACAATCTTCTGTGAGTTGGTAGAATCGCACATGCTGTAAAGAAGGTCGAGACCTTGCCGCCGTACTGTGATGTCGCGATCACGGAGGGATCCAATAATAATGTCTTGGTGCTTCTTGATTGGGTCCAGAGTTTCTGCACGTACAGCAAGATGGGTCATCGCCTCGAGCCCAAGATATCGCACATTGGTCTCTCTAGAGCCAATGAACTTCCCAAGCCTGGTCGAGATCTGCACCATCAGGTCGCGCTCCGTATCAAGGTGGATAACGAGATTGATGGCCTCGAAAAGGACTGCATTCTGGGCATTGTTCTGCTGAACATTTTTCGGCGACTCCATAGCGTTGTCCATGATTGATTGCAACGATTTGCGCATAAGCGAGCGGACGTGTGAGTCTTCCGAAGGCAAAAAGTATTGCATTAGTCGTAGAAGCTTGACCTGCAACCAGGGACAAGGCACTTTGTAGTATACGTAGTCGCCCATGTAGTCCTGGTCCACAATTATTGACTTGAGACGCTGGGCAGCTTTGACATAGCTTCCTCGGTAAATATCCGGGTTGTGTTGGGCCAAAGCCATGACTAGAGATGTCACAGAGAGTGCGACTCCCATATCTGGGTCATCCATTATAGCTATTATTCGCTCGCTCCATTCTGGCTGAACGATAGCTGGGTCCTTGCGGTACAGTCTCAGAAGGGTGAGGGCTGCCTTCTTCTTGACAAATGGCTTCGAGGTGGGTGAGATCAATAATCGATGGACGTCCGAACACAATGCCTCGCCCATTCCTTTGCTTCCAACATTGGCGATTGCATGAAGAGCGAGGCAGTTGTTGAGCTCATTGTGGTCCGCTAGATCCTTTCGTATACTATTCACCACGAGGTGCAGCAACTCGTGCTCTTCGTGAAGGAACAGGGTCACAGCTAGGTATCCAATCTGCTTCTCCGAGTACTTTGTGGCGGAGATGAGATTGACGGCCTCCAGATGACCAAAGTCGACATTCCATCCCAGAATGTATATGTATAGCAGTTTGCACACGTATTTCTTCTTGTCATAGCCCGACAGACTGCCGCTCTTGAACTTCTGTCGGATGTTGGCCAGCTCTTTGTTGATGCGCTTCTCCTCCAGCTCGCGTGCTCTTGCATTTCTGAGGTCGGCGATGAAGGACACCAGGCCTCGCATCGTGCTCTCCTTCCCGGCATTGCCTATCCCCTTGCTGAAGATCGCAGACGCCGCGGCGGCCATGGCGACCACTCCTCCGCCTCCGGAGCTCCTCCGCCACTTGGACGATGCACCAAACTGCCGCTCGCAACCGGGAAAGTGTTAATAGCAATAGCACAAGGTCTTGCCGTCGCGCCCTGTCAATCCACCATTCCCGTCCTGCTCCGCTGTGAAGCCACGGAGAATACCTCCCCCAGCGGGAGTCGAATGTCTTGGCGAGGGTTGTACGAATGCCGCAGGGAACCAAAAGCGACAGGGATGGCTGCGTCACGACAAGTGCACGCAGAAGGCTGTTTCGGATGATGGGCTTGTTGTTTCGTAAACAATCCCTCTCGTCTAAAGACCGCTATCCCCTCCCCACTATAAGCTAGAGTATTGGACTGGACTGGTAAACTAAATGGGAAGTACCCGACATGGAGCCGCGAACCACTCTTCAAAGACAGAAGTTGCCCAAATATCTTCATCACACACCTTCTTATTGCGTCACCTACAGACCACGACTGAGATTCATACTCCTATGGCATTCGCAGGACCAGATCAAGGGTTCGCGCGAGAAGTTGAAGTGGCGTTTGCTCACTCATCTGACGCATCGGACTGAAAAGATGGCGTCGCTGACCGTGTTCTCACGGGCGAGCAAAATGTCGTATCATCGCTCTCGAAGGATGCCAGACAACTAGCTGGTCGTGCGCCAAGGTTCCACGACATCATTACTGGCGTTCGAAACGAGACAAAGTTCAAAAATGCAGCGCTCAGACGAGCTGATGACCCCACGTCAGCCCTCTGTTGTTGGTGCTGCCAGAAGACAGAATCTCCGACTGTTCCACGCTGCCTTTCGTCCGTTCAGCTCCACCGGTTGATGTGAGCCAGGAAGTTATTTCCAGGATCGGGAACTGCGAAGTGGAAGACGAGACTTCAGATCTATACTGGACTGCTCGCTACTGTTCAGCATGATCGGGCCAGGGCGCCAGCCAAGACCGAATGAGATGCACTATGCCTCCGCACACGCACCACTCACAAGCTGAACGGACGGTCATGGCGTATTGAATTCTCGGCGTCCCTGCATCGTTTCTGGTCCTCGCGCGGCATACGCATTACAACGGGCGGCCTCTTCCTTCTGGAGGTGCAGATTCGCTTAGCCGACCAACAGGCTGCGACACAAAGTATGCCCTCCGAGGCGCAGCCAACGCTCCTCATGCTCATTTTACGTTTCTATTCACTTGTTTTCCTTCAATCATCAATGTCAACTCTGATCTAGTTCATAGCGAGAATTGTGTCTTTCTGTCAAGATGTGGTTACTCGATGCTAGGACATCGAGACTGGTAAAGATAGTAGATGAGAAAAGGGTACATGAAAAGTATGCGATTCTCAGCCACACATGGTAACATAGTCCATTCTATCAATTACAGTATAGCTGTAGTACTGACCATGGCTTAGGGACGACGAAGACGATGAAGTCACCTTCGATGACATTCACTTACCGCATGCAACCTCCAAGAAAGGATACAAGAAGATTGAGTTTACCTGCATCCAGGCAGTAAGAGATGGCATTCAATTTGTGTGGGTTGACACCTGCTGCATAGACAAGAAGAGTAGTGCAGAGCTGTCTGAAGCCATAAATTCAATGTACCGCTGGTACTATCACGCAGCCGTGTGCTATGCTTACCTCTCCGATGTTGTTGCTGATTTGGATGCCTCGACTGGCACACCAGTGGAGGATTGTGGCTCTGCTAAAGTTGAACATCAAGCGCGCCTCTCCAGAATCGGCGCGCTTTTGCGACCCAGCCGATGGTTCTCTCGCGGATGGTAAGGCCACCGCAGATGACAAGAGATCGAACTTCAAGCCATTGTTGACACTCACTAGGACTTTGCAAGAGCTTCTCGCGCCAAAAGCGGTACAGTTCTACAATTCCACCTGGACCCCGATGGGTACAAAAGCACAGCTTGTCAGTCATTTATCAGTCATCACAAAGATCCCAGTGCGTGTGCTTGAGGACAGAGACCGGCTTCCACAGACGAGCATCGCTCAGCGAATGTCCTGGGCTGCTGGGCGATCGACATCAAGAATTGAGGACCAGGCTTATGCTCTACTCGGTATATTTGGCATCAGCATGCCACTCGTCTACGGCGGCGAAGGCGCAAGGGCATTTATGCGATTACAGGAGATGATCATCCAGACTTCACCGCGAGAGGACCATTCATTACTTGTTTGGCCTAGCGAAGGAGGCGGCCTTCTTGCGCCTTCACCGGATGCATTCATGCATGGAGACCAGATCGTCAGCCGCGCACATTGTTTGGACGAGACGTTTGAACTGTCCAACAAAGGGCTGCGAGTCACGTTACTCGCGCGGTCAGACGTCAACTTGGAAGGAGATGTTTCTGGATACAGCTTCAGGGGTGGCGAGCGATATGCCGAGACCATCACAGTAGCACTCAACTGTCAGTATGAGCACCATGCTCACGGCCAACTAATAGCATTGCGCCTCCGCCGGCGCCCTCGTGTGCACACATTAGGACTGCAAGAGCAGCAATACAACGTCCTCGGAGAGGTGACCTACGACCGACTTCCAGAAATGACGACCGTTACGTCAGAAGAGCTGCGACATTTCACAGCAACGACACTCACCATTGCTAGGAAATCTTACTCATGGCCGGCGATTGATCGAAGAATCTCTATCTCCGACGACAGTGCTGCTGCTCACGCCTTGCAATACGTTTCTCACGGGCAGGGTCGGAACGGCAGTCAGCGTGTTGGATGCTTTTTCAACCTGCCCATTCTCAACGCCAGTATCGCTTTCAGTAGACTGGTCATCAGGTGTCCGCAGGGACATTTTAAAGACGCAGTGCTTGCCATTGGCATGGTGTACAGTCAGACACCACCCAAGCTGTTTGTGCACGCATTTGAAGATGGGCAAAACGAAGGAATGGAGCGTCTGGATACATTCAAACTCTGTCGTGTTATCAGAGAAGGCGAAGAGCGGCTTTTTGAGGTTTCAGGGGCGCAGTCCCTTAGAATTGCCGCAAGATATGTACTGATCGGTGGCGAGTTGATGTGGAATCTGGAAATTGGTCGGCCGAAATCGTCCTCCGATTTTGCACGCAATCTGCTCGAAAAACGACGCGGGTTCGAACACTATCCTGAGCTTGGAGTCGGTACTGGCGTTCCCGGTTCTCTTGTACCTGGTATTCCATATGATTCGCCACATGCCATTCAACCCGCGAGCCAACCTGCATCTCCGGCTATCGCGCAGCTACAGCCACGTATAACGCACACCAGGCTGCCAATGCTGAATACAAACATTTCCCCACAATTCAACAGCCCAGGCCTTGAGATGGTATCTCCAGTACCTGCCACAAGTATCGATGCTAAACAATACTGGCAACAGCAGCAATTTCTCGCAGAGCTATATCTAGCACATATCCAAAAGCAGGAGCAAGCTGCTCAACCAGACTTTGTTGTTAACGCAAGGCGTTCAAAGTCTGTCTTGCGCCCTCCATCCACACTACGACAGACCCGATTGGTCAGATTCATGCAGGACAGAATGCAAAGGCTCTTCAGACTGCAATCAGCCGGCCAACAGATCGAGGAGTCATCTACCACCGTGCACACAGCGGAGCAGCTCACAGCTGACAGTGAAAATTCCATATTCGAGCTTCATACTCCTCATGCAGTGCCAGAACTCCCTGCAAATTCCAAAAGCCACGAGCTTTCTGATACGTGTCAAAGATCTGAGCTTCCCGCGATCCCCGTCGTTCACGCTCTAGACTCGAACGAAATCTATGAGCTCGACTCCACGCCACGTCGACAGTCAAACCAAGGACCGGTCGGCTATGCTGAAATCCCTGGAATCAGTCTGACAACGATTGACGGGTCAAATACATTGAGAAGAAGATTTTCGTGGGAGATGCCAATAGAGCAACCACCATCTTATTCGTCGGAACCACCTGCGCAAGCGGAACTGACAAGAGTTACCGTCGAAACTTCATGCCATGACTCTCGCGGACCGGAATCATTGCCTGTCGTTGCTGAAGCGGCCGAGCAGACCAGACCAGCTCCAGACTCGAGTATGCTGGCAGACCAGCTTATTCTCTCCAATCTCCTGGGGCCTCACTCCATAGCGATGAGCGAGCTTATCCCTGTTACAATATAATCGGCGCAGTGAGGACATCTTTGCGTGGAATGAGGTGATATGATGACCTTGGTGAGCACCCTTCCAGCAGAAGGACAGCTTCTTTCCGTCCTTGATCACATCTGGTTCCATTGTAGCAAAGACCATAGCGATTGCCTTGGGCTGCTGCTTACCTAGTAATTCATTGACCATGATGTCAAGGCTTCTAATCGATAGCGTCTCGTTGGATGATCTTACACATATATTGCGTCGCTCTCTAGCTCCTTTGGATCGTACCATGCAGTCAATATATGTACTTGCTCGGCATATCTGCCCTGTATGTTGAGAGGGGTGAAGGATGTCAGCTCTTGGCCAAAAGAGGCTGCGCGTCCGTTTTCACGTGAAAGAGGAAACGAGCAGGCATCAGGACGGCTGCCGAGTTCAGCGATATCGGAAGGAATGGAAGATGACTGTGCATGCAAAACACCTGGGATATGAGCGTCGGCAACGGCCAAGCTATATCTACGGTACCTCTTCAATTATCAAGCTCTCTATGAGTGGCAGCTGCATCTCAATCAGAAGTTTCTCGTGCTACTGCATCATCAAAGCAAACCGCTCACAATGGCTTCCGAAGATCTTTCTCAAACGACCGGTACTTCACAATGGCCCATCCAAACCCCACCGCCTCTCCCGCCAGGTTATTCCAAACACCACATCGCTTTTCTCGAAGCAATTCACTTGCCACTTGCTCCTCTACCATTTGATTATACAATGGATGAATATCCTCGCACTCTCCCCTCTGAAGTCGCAGAACGCATAAAACCCGCCACAATTGTAATTTCCAATGTTGTGCCGGTCCTGCCCTCAGACATGGACAATGCGCCTCATCTCCAGCTACTCGCCATCTTGGCAACAGGAATGGGATGGGTCGACAAAGAATACTGCCTGACAAGACAGATTTCTGTTGTCAATGCACCTGGAGCAAACATCGATGCTGTTAGCGAGCATTTCTTGGCGCTGTATTTTGCGAGTCGGAAAAGGGTCGGTGTTGTTGATGCGAGCGTAAAGACCAGTGACGAGTGGATCAAGACTAGCAGCTTGACGAAGACTGTTTGGCCGCAAGGTCCTCCTCTTGGTTGTAGTCAGGAGTGTCTTGGTATCGTGGGTTATGGCGCGCTAGGGAAGAAAATAGAGGGACTTTGCAGAGGTTTAGGTTTTGGAGAAATCCTGGTCGCGGAAAGAAAGGGTGTCAGTGCCGTGCGTAATGGCCGGACAGCATTGGAGGAAGTTTTGCAAAGGAGTACGACGATTGTTCTTGTTTGTCCCAAGGAGCCTGAAACTGTGGACTTGATAGGGGAGAAGGAATTGAACGGTATGAGGAAGGAGGCTTTGGTTGTCAACATGGCCAGGGGAGGAATTGTCAATGAGGCTGCGCTTGCAAAGGCCTTGAAGCAGGGCTGGATTTTTGGAGCTGCAACGGATGTGCTAGAGACTGAACCTGGTGGACCTGGATCGAGCCCACTGCTGCCGGATTTGAGTAAAGGAGACAAGGCCGTGCCAAACTTGCTTGTAACAAGCCATGTGGCATGGTTCTCAGGAGGCACGATCAAGAAATTGCAGGGCATCAATCGGGATGCCATGACTGCTTTTGTAGAGGGAAGGATGTACGATCCGGAGGTCAGGATGTGCGTGGCCGTCCACGACGGTAAGATTTGGAAATGAGCGCGCCAGGAAGCCGTGTCAGTGAACAGTTTGCTTGATAGACTGGTGGCGTGAGCAGGCCCGCGATGGTGGCTGTATACTATTGTAGGAGAGATCAACCAGGGGGGACCTATTTTTCTAGAACTCCTGACCTATTGAAGGCGCTCTCTAGATTAAGCAACTATCTAGAACCGTCCGGCGCTTTCAGACCGGCAGAGTTACCTGTTGACGAGAGATCCAAAGCGATCGAGAAGCTCACTGAATGGTCCTCATATCGACAGTTGGTCGTTCTTTCGCGCAAGTTTAGCACCTCATCGTCTGTTCGCGGTAAGGTACCACCATTCCCTTCATTTGTACTCCCTGTATTGCGAACATTCCCCTGAGTCGATGTTTGACCATTGCAGCACGCTCGTTGAGAACCGTTACGCGCCTCTCCAAGGTGCCATGGGGTGGTGAAACAAACGTTGTTTGATGAAGCCAAAAGGCAGAATCTGTCTCGCTTCGAAACTCGGGAAGGTCCAGTACGTGCTTCTGATCACTTGTGCGGCTCTCTTGTAGATAGGCTAGATACAGGAAAAGAGTGTCCGCCATTTTCGCTCTTTGAAGTTCAAGGCACGGCCAGTCCATTTCTACAATCAGCCTATCCAGAGATTCTGCGTCCGCGAGTCTCCACAGAAGATTATTCGCATCCATTCCTGGTCCAAGTATGATAACCGTACGAAGGTAGCCAATGGATTTCCGGATCGCCTGGGGCCAATACGCTCGACACCGACAGCTGAACCCACACCGGCTGCAGTCGCAGTCCCAACATTGCGCGAGCGAAGATCGATTCGATCCGTAGAGTATGGGAGCCGCTTTGTTGTTGACAGTACGACAATTGCGCAGTAAGTTTGCCGATAGCTGCACTGGATTTAGAGGGTTGATTTTGTAAATCTTCTTGTGAATCTGCCTTTTGGACGAACGATCATGTCTTCGGGCGCGATAAGAACTTGCGCATAGAGAACATTTCTGATTTCTGCTGGCAAGTCTAAAAATCTGAGCAATTGCCTGTGCCGCTGCCCTGCTTTCGATTCTCCCATCATGTGTGTAGGTGGTCGATGTCGTCGACGGTCAAGGAGTGGTCAGGCGTAATCTGTTGGACCGGTCATTGTTGTAGTTGGCCTGGATCTAAATGAACCAGAGTGCCTGGAATCCAGTGCGCACGCTCTCTTACTCCGCCCGGCACCGTGGAGTGGAGCATACAGCATACAACCTTGGAATCGGATGTGGAAGCCACCCACATTCTAGTGGGCTTTCCGATGTATGCGTACCGTAAGGACATGTCAAGTTGCCTCTCTGTAAGAACCCAGACTAACATGCTCAGAGCAGGTGATGCCTTGCCATTATCGATGCCGATGACATCTGCTGCCTGGGAGCATTGAGCGCAGCAGGGCTTGACAAGTGCGAGATGAGACGTGAAGTGAGGCAATACAGGTAAAAAGTGGAGAAAACGCTAGAACTATTCTAGCCTTCGGTTCGTGCTGCAACGGCATCTCTTCCAGCACCGACAGCACCGACAGCACCCACCTCATCTCACACTTCAACGGACAGCAAGAACTGTCGCGCAGCCCTCTTGCCTCTCCACCACCGACTCTCCCGCCATCGGTGAAGCGGTGCCACCCTTTGCGCACACACAGCCTGTGAGAAACTCGTCCACGACTGCAGAGTGGTTCTGCGGCGCCAGACAAATTCAGCCTGAACTGATTGCTAACTCTTTCTGCACACGCGTGGCGCAGGGCCGCACCTCGTCGCGGTTTCGCAAAGCACCGGCAAGATGAGTGCGCGCGACGAGAGCAGCGCCCGGGGTCTTCCGCCGGGCTACGGCCACAATCACTACAACAACGGCGGGGACGGGGACGGGGAGAAGGTTACAAGAAACACATCGAACCGGGGAGAAATGCATGTTGACCACCGTTCCGCCAGACTCGCGTCTTCATCTCGCCAGCCGCTCCACACCTCCGGTCGCGAGGCTCTGATGACGGACAGGAATGCCCACTTCAACGGCTACACACGTGATGGGGATCGCTCGCGATCGCGCTCTCCATATCGCCGAGACCGCTCTCGCTCTCGCTCGCCGTATCGCGCAGACAGGGGGCATCCGCCGCGGGACAAGCGCCGCCATCAGGACGACCACTACGGCAGAGGATCCTCTGACCCGCGCAGACACAAGGCGTACGAGGACCGACCTGCACCACGCGGCAGCGGCATCGGCTATGGTGTCAACAACAGCTACCGCGACTCAGGACGGCGAAGTCCGGGAATGCCATCTAACGACACGCGGGTCCGCACTCAGCCCACCGCCCGGCGCGATTCCTATGGCCAGCGTGAGCGGAGCCGTAGCAGATCGCCCTACCGCGCTCACCGTGACGACAACGCTCGTCCATCGAGCAGACACTCCAATTCAAGCTTCACGTCGCGGCCGGACAGCGACTTAATACCGCGCGGGAATACGCCTGCTGCAAACAGCGAGTCCACCCCGAGAGATGCTCCCAAAGGACCCGATACTAAAGTGAACTCATCTCAGCCAGGACAGCAGACGCCGCCTCCTAATGGCGCTGACAAGTCAAGGTCAGTAGTGCCGCATGTATTCGCAAAGCTAAGCAGGCCTGACATTGTTCGGCACAGCGATGATATCGAGGAACCGGCCGCTTCTGAACCCAAGCTTTCCGAGGCCGAGATCATTGAACAGCGTCGCAAAGCTCGCCAGGCCATTAGGAAGAGACACGCCGCAGCCATCGGCAATGACTCGCTTCTTCGTACCACGTTGGAGTCATCCTTGCCTTCCGCTCCAGCGACGCCACGGGAGGCAGACCGTCTATCACCACCTTCGTCGGCCAATTCGCCGGTCACACCATCGTCGCCTGCCTCACCGGCTGACCTCGCACCCATAAAGGACGAAGACCTGGTAAACCCTGTACAGCCAAATGCCATAAGTGACGATCAAGGTCAGTCGGCTGCCGACTACGATCCAAACGAAGATGTGAACGAAGATAGGCCGGACCACAAGCGACAAGATGTGGAGGAAGGTAAAGAGCCAGATGTGGCCGTTCCTGAAGCTCCTGGCAAAGCAACTGACGACTTTGATATGTTCGCCGATGACGATCTAGATATGTTTGCGGCCGATGAACGTGCGACAGCGCCTGGTCCCTCCAAGCAGGGCCGTGCACTTGACGAGAGCATGTTGGACAATTGGGATTACCCCGATGGGCACTACAAGATTATCAACGGCGAACTTCTAGGCGGTCGCTATGCTATCGAGCAGCAGGTTGGCAAAGGCACCTTCGCCACGGTTGTGCGTGCGCGTGATGCCGACACTGGCAACAAGGTCGCCATCAAGATTGCCTGCAGGAATGATACAATGCTGAAGGCCGGTCAGAAGGAAATGCAATTCCTGGAACTCCTCAATGAGCGGGACCCGGACGACAAAAGATTCATCATCCGACTATTGGGCAACTTCACGCACAAGGGCCACCTCTGCCTCGTCTTTGAAGGTTTGCATATGGATCTGCGCGAGGTACTGAAGAAGTTCGGGCGTGACGTGGGCATCAACATCGACGCCGTTAGGATCTACGCCTGTCAAATGTTTCATGCACTGGTTCACCTGAAGAACACCAAAGTGCTGCATGCAGACCTCAAACCAGACAACATTTTGGTCAACGAGAAACGAACGATGATCAAAGTGTGTGATTTTGGAACTGCCACTTTACATGGAGATACCGAACTCACTCCCTATCTCGTCTCCCGCTTCTACCGTGCTCCCGAGGTCATCATGGGCATGGAATTCGACTATGCTATTGATATGTGGGCCATTGGATGTACGTTGTACGAACTCTACGTCGGGCGCATCCTGTTCAACGGCTCCGACAACAACAACATGCTCCGTGTCATCCAAGAATGTCGCGGAAAGATCCCTAACCGTCTCATCAAGCGCGCACAGCTGGCCAACAAGTATTTTGACGATACTTTTACATTCCACGCGCTTGAGAGGGACAAGGTGACGGGAAACACGGTTCTTCGTCCTACTCATTTCATCCAGGGCTCCACAGCAAAAGATCTCAAGTCCAGGCTCAACGGTAATTTGAGCAGAATGGCACCGGCTCAGCTCAAGGAGCATCACCTTTTTGTGGATCTCTTGGACAAGTGTCTGCAGCTAGACCCCGACAAGCGCATCAAGCCGAACGAGGCGCTGAAACATGCTTTCATTCGAGGACCGATCAAGGAGACCAAGGGCAAGGTCGGTATCGGAGCTTCGACGCCGTTATTCAGACCTACGGCCTTGGGATAGAATCCGGGTCGAGGAATGAAGCCACGACAAGTTGGAGGGGCCTGCCGCGAGAGCGAAGGTCAGACTACCCTTGAACAGCAAAGACAGAAGACCGACGAGAGACCATGTCAGATGACTAGCGGGAAGGAGAACCAGATCATTCGCAAGCAGGAAGTGGGAAAAAATAGCGAGGAGGGACGCGAGGTTGAGGTGAGGAGTTGAGGTGAGGTAAGCTGTGATCTTTCGAACCTCCACTTGCATTGCATCTTAATTCCAGTGCGTCGGGCGAGCAGTCAGGCGACGGACAGGCAAAGGGGGGGAGAGGGCTCCCGAAGTCGGTGGACAATCTGTATGAGACATGCGGCAGAGTTGTTGTGTATAGGTGGGCCGTCTTACAAATGGTCCGAAACTCAGACGATTTGGCATCTCTCGCAAATTTTATCGCTTCCTTGATTGAACAGTCTGCGACAACGGGGTGAGCATGAGCCGTCGAAGACAAGTTGGGGTTGGAACAAGAATAATGGACTCTGTTGAGGGTATCCTTGAAGCCGAGAGCTTCAGTGGATGCGACTACAGTAAGTACCAGATGCACAAGTAATTGGCTTTGAAAGCTGAATGTCATTGACTGGCCAGTAGAGACGCTCTTGCGACCATTGTTGTCAGCATGTATGTGGAGAGATAACGGCTGTGATGGAAGTAACCAAGCGACACTGACTTGCCAGAAGAGCATCGGAGCAGCATTTCTATTAGCCATCTCGCCTTGAAACGGCGGTGAGTGGAAGTCATTTCATGATTGGTCCGGTGCTGTGTGTTCTGGAATGCATGTCGCATGTACAACTGTGAAAACACTTCCTGGCGGCTGGCGGAGAGTTCACTTCTCGCCAGAGCGGCCAGACTGTTTGCTCGACTCGGCCGCTGCGCTACTTTGTGGTGCTCGCAGGGTACGCTTACAAAGCCTCTCGTGCATACAGGAATATCCACTCGGAGGGCGTCCTTTTACAAGGCCTTTGAAGCTAAATTGAGCCAATAGCAGGCTCTCGAACAGCGGCTGCTTCTATACCTAGTGTATTACGGAGCCTAAGTAAAGGATTGTCCGATTAGCTTATGTTAATCTTAGTAATACTAACTATTGTTTACTAGTTGTTTTTTAAGTATTTTAAACGCGTCTATCTTATAATAAGATAGCCTAATTACTTCCCCTTAGTTACTCCTTATCTTATCTTTCTCCCTACGAAGTCTACGTATATTAGAGTACTAGATAGAGGTTACGGATAGCTCGAAATAGGGTAGATCGGAGATATAGCGATAGTATAGTAAAATTAATAGTATTTAGACTATAGAGAGTACGGAAACCTACGGATTAGAGTAAGGAGAAGGTAGAAATTAATAATCTAGTAGATAAGGGCGTAAAGGGCATATAATAAGGCTACTACTATTATAAGAACCTACTTCTTTATTAGCTTTTAAGTACTCGAATTAAGCTAATAATCGTTAAATATTATGCCTTATACCTATACCGACTAGTACTATACTAAGTTTAGACGCCGCCGTTACTATACTCGTAGAGCTATACCCTCTATAGCTATCGAGCTAGCCTTCTATAAGCCTATAGAGACGAATTTTTATTAGGCTTTATAGGTCGTTAAAGATAAGTTTTAGAAGGGGATTCTATACTATAATAAGTCGTTAGTTATTTATGTTATTAATAATAAAGAACTAAAGCTAATAAAGTAACTCTTATAGTAGCTTTACCGGTACCGGCCGTATTACTAACTCCTCCGCTACTACTAAGGGCGCTCTACTACTACTACTATCCTCTACTCTACGGCCTACTAAGCGTAAGAAAAGTAAGGGTAAGGGCGTTATCTATACTACGCGGAAGCTAATAAAAGTACTATATTCTATACTAGAGTAGAAGGTTAAAGATCTAGTTAAAGTTACCGGACTAAGAGCTAGTAAGTTAATAAAATCCGACTCGTACTTACGTATATAGCTAACTCGATACTCTATAGGTACGGTTTCTCGTATTATCTATAAGCTAAGTATACTAAAGCGTTATAAGCCTCTATAGGCTCCTATTAAGAGTAAGAAGTAGATTATCTAGCTATCTAATAAGGCTAAGATCTACTAGTTTCTTCTTAGCTCTACGGACGCTCGTTGTTTACTATAGGGATAGCTTATAGAGGCGCTTAAGTTACTATTTAGCGCTTCGACAATAAGGCGTATCTACTAGGACCTTAGATATCGTCGCTATATTACTCGTAAAAAGCTATAGCTTAACGAAATTAAGTAATAATAATACTTAATGTTTACTCTTAACTACGAGTACTAGACCTACGCGGACTAGAGACGTATAATCTAGAGTAACGAGATAGCTAGTAGTAGGGGCTTAGTCTACTCTCGTATGTTTATTACTTAATAGCCGTACGAGGAGTTTAAGCGTAACTATCTTATACTAAAGTTTACTAATATGAAATTATAGATGTTCTAGGCCTTATTCTACGGAAGTACGCTCTATATTTATAAGTTATAGATACTACTAATAGTTTATAGTTACTAAAGGTCTAATTCTTTACTAGGATAAGGACGCTTAAGGTAATATTCCTACCCTCTCGTACTAGGTATACGTTTTGCCCTTAGTCGCTAATTTTATAGACTAAATTAAGTCGTCTATTTATAAGGATAAAGTAGCTTTTAAGCCTATTAATCGCCCTCTATATAACCGTAAGGTGATTTACTAGTAAGATAGAGCGCCCCCTTATAGTACTAGGTCTATAATTGCTACCTTAGCTATATATAATATCCCTTTACTAGAGAACTAGCTACCTTTAGTATAGTTCTTAATCTGAAAGTGTGATGTCTAGTTTATAGAACTATCTCGCTAGAAACTACTATAGAGGTATATATACCCTTACCGTAACAAATCCCCCCTACCGGAAAGATCTCTACGGCCTCGCTAAGCTAAGTAATTCCCTTATAGAAGTCTATCGTAA
>MWSQ01001802.1:0-21270 GCA_002116395.1 Ramularia endophylla | reverse complement strand
TACTCTATCGTCCTAGTAGGAAAGTAGTGAAATAGTAGTGAATTACTCATAGTAATAAGTGGTAAGTGAGTATAAAATTCCTAGTTAGTAAAAGTAATAAGTGGTATTGAAAAGTGTTACTAATTAGTAGCACTACTGTCACTATTTCACTACTTTCTCTTATATCAGTTAGGGTTTGAACAACACTGGTGACGGGATGCACTTCGACTTTTGGCCTCACGGCTTACTCATCATGTGGGCCACACACACAATTCGAGATATCTGACGACCACCCAAGACATTCGACGTGGGTACTAACTGAACAGCAACACCTCGCACCATCAAAATGTCTTCAGACCAGGGTCACCGGCTATACGTCAAGTACGTTCTCTCCATGGACATCGATTCGCTCGCAGGAATTCGCACGCACGCACACACCACGAGCGCTCCAAGAACTAACATATCCTCACTCGTAGGGGCAAGCACCTGTCGTACCAGCGCGGCAAGCGCAACACCAACCCAGACACCTCACTCATCAAGATTGAAGGCGTTGAGGACCCCAAGGCCGCATCCTTCTACCTCGGAAAGCGCATCGCATACGTCTACCGCGGCAAGAAGGAAATTAGAGGAAGCAAGATCCGTGTGATCTGGGGCAAGGTTACGAGGACACACGGTATGCAGAGAGCAGCAAACCGCAGCAGCGGGCTGGGAGTTGGAGAAGGATAATGGCTAACGCATGGAACAGGCAACTCGGGAGTGGTGCGCGCACAGTTCAGACACAACCTGCCATCCAAGTCTTTCGGCGCGATGGTGAGGATCATGCTCTACCCGAGCGCGATATGAGCGTGGTGCTCAACGACAGCATGCACCGGTGACGGACGAGTGCAATGGCTTTTGGCAGCGGCGGGCGTGATGTGAGCGGCTGGCAGTAACGTGGGACTGAACTCATCACGGAAGATGCACAGTCTGCTCAAGGTGCGAAGGCGTTCACACGGAGAGGAAAGGCTAGGACGGCCGTTTCATGCGCGGAAATGCATTCAAAAGAGAGAAAGCTAAAACTGCTACCAAAACCCACCATGCCTGTCATTCTCAGTGCATTTCTCACGAATGACTTCCGTCGTATCAAGGTCCGTTGGAATGTTGGTAGCAGGCTGCGAACGTATCCTCAGAGATCGAAGTGGATACTAAGCGCAGGACACGCCTTCGATCTCTTCACCTCGAGACTGCTCCCAAACAATAACACTTGAACGCAGTGGAAAGTCGCCAACGTGAAGGCCTCGCTGCTATTTGTGCGGCGTGAACAGATGCTGGATTGTCCTGACGGCTAATTTATTTGAATGCAATTCAGTGCGAAGGGTATGGTGTCTTCTCGGTCGATGTTGATCTCTACAGGATCGAATGTCCCCCAGCTTGTCAGATTGGCCATATCATGTCTGGTTCACTGGTGGACATCCTTGTTTCGCTTTTTGTGCCTTGTAAGCACAGCCCACTTGGAGTCATGAGTTGAGCAACAGGGCACGAATAGATATGTCATACGGATGTTGTTTTTCCTGTATCAAAACCTAACGCCTTCGCTAAGATCAAGTACTTACAAGCGGCTTCCCTTGTCTGCCCTCAACTATCCATGCTTTCCTGCACTGCCCCAATATTTCTTTCGAAAAGCCCGCATCCGCTTGTGACAGTCTCGCGACGAAGAAATAGTAGAGCATAAACTCCCACGAGGGAAATCAGGCAAAAAGAACGCGCTCGTCCAGCTCGTCGACCTCTTTCTTGCCTTCGCCCGTCCGGAGGCCAAGATCACGATGGCGTGCCTTCCTGCCCATCTCGTCCTCCGCGCGACGATTGTACCTCCCTGATTTCGCTTTGCGCAAATCGCTTCGGATCTGGTTGGGCGACACGAACTCTTTGTTCTCGTAGATGACTGGGCCACCGAAACTTCCCTCCAAGATCACAATCGGTGTCAATACAAGTCTTGGTCCAATCTCAACCAGCGATACGTGTGTCTCTCCCTTCCCAGCCTTGGCCACAGCCTTACTGGGCGCCTCAGTCTCTCCCTCAGCAGGCTTGCCCTTTGCGACCTCAGTCTCTGAAATCTGATAGCACCTGATCCAGATCTTTCCGTCTGCTAGTGTGAAGCCCATGACATGATCCACAAACGGCTTGACCTTGCGGCTCGATTGCGGCACACCAAATGTATGTGTGAGCAACTCCTTCAATACCCGCGTATGCGCCATCTTGTCGAAGCTCGCGTCAAAGCTCAGCACCGGTCTTGAACCCTTCAAGCAGTTTCCAGTGAAGTTCAGCTCCTCCATGGTGTGTACGTTCTGGCAGTGCATTTTCACGGTCGGTCCGTTCGGAGGTTTGGAGAGCCAGATGTAGAGATCCTTGCCTTTTCGCGCCTCGAAGAACATGACATTGTTGCAGTTGTACAGATCGGCGAGCTCGTTCAGCTGGTGCAGCTGGGTTTTAGTGTCGAGTTTAGCATCTTTGCGGCTATGAGGAAGGAGTGCGTGCAGGTCGCCGAGGAGATGGCGATGTCTGGTGAGGGCAATGTCAGTACTTTTTCATCGATTTCCGTGTGGAGAATGCGCATACCGATAGGTTACGCCTCTGGATGTCAGGATGAGAACTCGCTGGCGGTTCTTGGGTTTACTTTCGCCGTCTTCATCGCGTGCCTTGCCGTTGGCTTTGCCCTTGGCCATGGATTTGTATACTGACGCCATTTCGGTAGAGTCTTGTGAGGTGGAACTGCTCGACTTGCGCGGGTGAAATAAAATCTAACATTCTGATAAAGTTAGCTCTAGCCGCCTTTGGAATAGAGCCGAATTCATGGTCCACTTCACATCTTCACATTTCCGTCTCGGTCTCCTCTACACACCTCAATATGGATAACATGTTCAATGATGCCCCACCGGCTCAACTGGCATGAGTAATGATAAGAAGAAGCTCCCCTGCTGTGGCTGAGTTTAAATGTTCAGATGAGGAGACCAATAGTCAAGCTAAAGACATCCAATGAACAGTCAGTCCCTGGAGCATCTGGCAAACATCCTGTGCTACGATGTGCTACGATGAAGAGAGCAAGGGTCCTCAGCAAAGTAGCCTTGTTAATTTTGCTGCAGACAGCGGGGAACAATGTTTCTACAGTATGGCATGGAAGAACCGCCGGGAATCAAGCATATCCGATTCGCCCCAACCATGCTTGCCTCTCTCAATGCCCCAACATGCTCGCCCATATAATCGCCAGCACAACCCAACGCAATGCTTTGCTTTCCACAATATACACAGTAACAAAGTACAAAGTTACAAAAGTCCCATCCATCAGTCGAGAGCAAGGCTTACCTCCCTCTCTCCCTAGCCCTCTGCTCATAAGCTTCAGCCCGACGCTTGAAAGCCTTCTGCTCCGCCTCGCGCTTCTGCTCAGGACTCTGCGTCGTCATCTCCGCAAATTTGGACCGGAAAGTCTTGGCAGAATCGAAAATGCTACCTTTGCTGGCAGTGGACTTTTGACCCGGTTGAACCATGTCCTCACTCCCTTGGCCGTTTCGTGACACAAGCTGTGCATTGATCGTCCTGCCCTGACTCCTTTGTACATTTGGAGCCTGATATTGCGGATTCATATAAGCCACCCCTGGCCTTTGTCCTGTCCCTCTCGCCGCACCACCGATTGGTGTTTGCGTGCTAGATTTCTTCCCACTCAATTGGTCCAGCATAGCTGTGAGAGGATTCTGCACCTCCTCACCTGGTTTCGGCTTATACATGGGTGCAAGGCCGAAAAAATTCCTCACAGCTGGTCTTTGCAATAACTGTCCCTGTGCCAAACCAAGAGCTCCGCTTCCGCAAAACCACAGACATACGGCACCAGGCTGCCAGGCCGTGAATAGAGCGATGAAAGCTGGCATGACGTACAGCATAGCGGTCTTCATTTGTGGTGGCAATGAAGCAGTTCCCGATTCTCCTCCAAATCGCGCCATGACGTGCATTGTGCCTGCCATGAAGAGTGGCAATAGTAAATAGCCGTCTGTGAGAGTGAGATCCTTTAGCCACAGGAATCCGCCGTCCATCAAGCCAGGAACGGGCAGAGCAACCATGGCATTCATCAACCTGTAACCGCAGAATCCAATAACTCCTTGGACTATCATGGGAACGAATTGTGCAGTTGCGGATATCCCCGCTTTCTTGTGGATGGCACGCTTTTGTGTCATGGCGAGCAGCAAGCCTTGGGTGTCTCCTTCTTTTTGCGCCTTCGTGTATGCATCGTTATAGGGTTTGAGTACCGTGGCAAGGGCAGACTGGCGTGCCATACTGTCGGAGGACTTTAGGAAGAGCGGAAAGGCGGCGAGACGGAGGAGAAAGGCAGTGCTGAGGATTGCCGCCCACCAGGGAAGACCCGTGTGCACGTGAATGTTCTCTAGTACGAATTGGACCACGGAGGTGGGTCCCCAACCGTAGTCGATCCCAAGAGATTGAAGGTAACCAACTTCACTGGGAAGGTGTGTGGCGGAGGCTACGGCATCAAGGTTGTCGAGATTGATTGTGTCGAGGTTGGGGAAGTCGCTTGGAGGCGGCACTGTTTGCGCGGGAATCTCGGTCGAGGCATGTCGGATAGAGGCGATCTTGTATGAAACTATGGCGGCCGGCGCTGCTGGCCTCCTCGTCCAAGTTGCGGTTCGTAGCAGGGGTGAGCGGAGGTTTGGCCGGGGAGTCGACGAGAGCTGCGCCAGGAATCAGCTGTCGCATCGCATGGAGCATGGCGAAATGGGGTGGATTACATGTCGAAATTGCTGTTGTAGACTAGATCGAGGCACCTTTGCCCGTAAAGCGTGTATGCCTCTCGACGGAATCATTGCAACATGTGTTTTCGATGTCAAGCGACGCGAAAGTGCAGCGCGGAACAACTTTTGAGACGGTCGACGCAACCCTGGTCGGAATCGTTTACCGACGGGTTGGTCCGTTCCCCAAGGAGGGCGGCAAGCAGGCAAATGTCAATTTATGTCGATACGCATACGACGAAGCAATACCAGCACGAGAGCACAAGCAGCTGATGATATGTGATTTGAGTATTGAGATGGATATGTTCTGTGATCCGCTTCTGCTTTCCAGCGATACCTCCAGTCCTGTAGTCGAACTCCCTAACGCCGTCGTGATGCCATCCCAACCTCTATGCCGCATTCGCCGCTGGAGATGGTTGCGCCGTTCCATGCTTTATGTACACCTACTTCTCGGATCTGCAACTTCGTTATGCCGTTGCCGCATGTTCGTGGGCCACATGCGAAGTCTGTTGTGACATGCTTCATTCCATGGCTGTGAACATGTCCAACTCTCTCCCGTCTCTCCGTCTTCGCTCGATCGGATCGTCTCGTACTTCAATGCCGGGCCCAATCGCATGCGATCGATGTGAAGGAAATACCTAAGTGACATGTTAGCCCTCGGTGCCTTATATTATGGAGATCATCGCCTTGTTCAAGCAAGCCAGTCTCTATACGCCCATTTCAACCTCTCAAATCTGACTAAAGTCTTCCAGAAAGAGTTCGCCTGCGTTCCGTGTTGGCAACACGGCGATTTCTGCGGTTTGGAGCCCTCCAGCCCCTGGAACTTCCGGTACCCTCTCCTATGCGCAGAAAGAGCTGTATGCAACATCTCCACTTGCTCAAACATACCTTTGTCTTTCCCCATCCCAATCTGAACGCCGCTTCGTGTGCGAAAAGCTCTCCAAATCCCAGCATGAGCCCGTTGATAAATGGTAATAGGAGATTGATTCCTGCGCCTCTTAGAATGCTCCAGAATGTCGGCGGCGAGTAAAGAATCATTGGACTAGAGCCGGTGGATGCAGGCTCATCAGAGTCGTTCGAATTCGAGTGGTTGGCATCGTAGTTGTAGTTGTCGCTGTCTGACGGGAACGTCGCAAACGAGTCCGACGACAGGTTGTCGGCCATATTGCTCTTGAGATTGAGAGAGATTTGGCGGTATGAGTTTCGGGTATCGTGAGGCGAGCGCTATCGAAGCGCTGTACCGACTCCGTGAAGCGTAAGATCATCGACGAATCGTGAATGTGCAAGTTGAAGTCGTGAAGCACGGAGGTCCAAGCTTCTTGACAATGCGGGATTCTAATAAACGCTACATCATCCGCAGTTCCATTCTCAACTTCCCTCAACAGTCAAAAATCTCACTTGATCACGAAATCAATCTCCACGGACGAACAATTCATCTGGAGCAAGACGCTATTTACGAACACTCGTCAGAGCAGTCTTCCAATATGGACAACGAACAGTCGGAGAAGATGGCCCAGTTCTCAAGCCTAACGGGTTGTAATCCGTCAGTGGTGAGTAGGCACTTCGACAGCGTTGGCCGAGGAGAGCATGGTCAGAAACTTCCAGGAAGACCATCAGCTAACATTCGAATTCAATCACAGGCTCAAACCGCACTCGCCGCAGCTGACTGGAACCTTGAGGCGGCCGTTGGCCTCTACTTCGCCACACAAGACGAGCAGCCCAACGACGACGACATGGACGAGGAGGCCGAGCTCGCTGCTACCGCGCCGGGCCCCGCAGCTGGATCAAATAGTGCCCCGCCAGCCAAGAGCAGCGCACGTGGAGGAAAGCCCAAGGGAGCAATGACGCTCGCCGACTTGAACACCGGCGACGACGACGACGAGGAGAGGGACCCAAACCAGGATCTGTTTACAGGTGGCGAGAAGAGTGGTCTGGCGGTTAAGAACCCCGACCAGTCAGGTCCAACTGATCACTTCCGCAACATCATGAACCAGGCACGTACCAACCGTGACCGGCCCGCGGCTGCTCATGGCCACGACGAAGAGGAGAATGAGCCGCAGCGTCCCACAGCTTTCACAGGTCGCGCGCAAACACTCGGCGGAGACGATGCCCCCAGTCAGGTTGTACAGGATCCTACCGCAGCATCGGCGTCCGCTCGTCCGCGCCATCCACGGGTCAGCCGAACTCTCCACCTCTGGGCAGACGGCGTCAGCATCGACGACGGCCCGCTCCTTCGATTCGACGACCCCGCTAACGACCATATCATGACCGAGATCAACCAGGGACGTGCGCCGAAAGCTCTGCTCGATGTGCAGCCAGACCAGGAAGTTGACCTCAACCTTGAGCCACACCGCGATGAGAACTACGTCGCGCCGAAGCCCAAATACAAGCCGTTCGGTGGCCAGGGTATGCGATTGGGTAGTCCCACTCCAGGTCCCGCCCCGTCTTCATCTTCCACTGCCGCGACTGCCGCACCTGCCGCCTCCACTGCCAGCGCACGCCCTCAACAGCAACAGCCGCAAATGGACGTCAACGATGCCCAGCCCACCCTCCAGCTTCAGATTCGTCTCGGTGATGGCACCCGGCTTGTATCGCGATTTAACACCTCGCACACAATCGGGGACGTTTACAACTTCGTCGATAGAGCGCAAAGCTCCTCTGGACGGGCTTGGGCTCTAATGACGACATTTCCTTCGAAGGAGCTTGATGACAAGTCTGTGGCTCTTGGTGATATCTCGGATTTCCAGCGAGGCGGCGTGGTGATTCAGAAATGGAAGTGAGGTGATCTTCGAGAGGGATGGCTTGATGATTGCTGAGAGATCTTCTCGAATGACTGATTCGCGAAGGCGCAAGGACGTTCCGCGAACGAGCTTGGGGTGAGCATTGCTCGAGAACCACCGCATGACTCTCCAGCATTACTCTATGAGTGAAAATTCCACTGAGAATTTCAGATAAGATGCGCTGAACCTCGTACAGAGGGTATAAATGCCCATTTGGGGTTCGCTCCTGAGAAAGGAAGCGAGGCATGAAAATCAATGAAGATTAATGATGACGATAATTTTCTTCATGTTTCCCTCTCCGTTCAATGCCATTCTGGGCAGAACAAGGTGATACCACGATCTGTCTCAAGTGGTGGAAATTTGATGTTGGTACTGGCAAGTAGGTAGCAATGATGATCGAGGTAGAGCTCTCCCTGGCTCGTTGCAAGGCCAATCTCGACTGCCACATGCGAAGACTCTGCCAAATGCTTGTCTCTTACGAGTTTGATGAAACTGAGCTCGATCCTCAAAACTTGTTCGGTTTGAACAGGACAAGTTCAGATAACCCCTGAAACGATCTTTGCTCGTGCTGATACCGGATGACAGCATTAATACCATTTTCGACCAACGATCTCAGTTTCTTGCATTTTCTGACAGCCAACAGCACGGTTTCCACGTCTTGATGAGAGATCGAGCGATCTCGAGCTGTTGACGGCGTTTCGTTGACGGGAGATTGGCTTCCAGATGCTTCAGAGGGACAGCGACAAGACACCAGATCAAGGGCAGGCTCACATATAAGAGAGTTGTAGTCTTGCCCGAAAAATACAAACACAAACCATCAGATCAATACACTTACTTACCTCATCCATTACCGCATCTGCAACTACAACACAAAATGGTCGCAATCAAGAACCTCCTGCTCCTGGTGACATCGGCTTCCGCGTTTTCCTTCTTCCAACCTCGACAGGATGCCCAGGTCTACAATGATCTCCAAAACATCAACTCTTGCGCCACCAAGCTCACCACAGCCGTGAACAACTACGGCTCTGGCAGCAATGGGCTCATGGGCGCTGTGAGTAAGGGAGTCACCAACCCACTCGCGATCCAAAAGAAATGTGCGGAATTGGAGCATGCTGTTGTCACAGCTACTCACAACTGCCAGAAGGCCCAGCCACTTGACAAGCCGGAAGCCAAGAAGGTCATAAACTACTATGACACCACCGTGCAAAAGAGCGTGTACGATGCGCAGGATGCCCTGAAGAAGAAGCAGCCAGACTTTGAGAAGTCTGGGTTGTCGCCAAGAGTTGAGAAGACTTTGAAAAAGATGAAGGAGCAGACTTCGGCATATGGCAATGAGTTGGTCAAGAAGGCGCCCGGTGCGTACAAGGAAAAGGCCGTGAAGTGTGTGCAGGAGATCAACGGGGAATATGAGAAGGCCATTCATGTTTATTCTTCTTCTTCCTCTTCCTCTTCCTCTTCTCCTCATGACTCGGCTCAGGAATAGGGAGGAGGTGTGAGAAATGGAGGAAGGCAGTGGTTAGAATGAGATTATCTTCGACTTCTGGAGCAACGAGAGTGTCATGTAGTGGCATTGTCTTGGATGATGAATGTCGAAAGTAGGAACAGAAATGAAAGTTGACATTCGATTTTCGGCGAACAGTTGCGTCAACTCATTGCTTTATGACAGGGCATCGGGCCATTCCGTGGGTGGAAATCTAGGCTCACTCTATCCGGTCCTGCGCTGATGATGATGGCGTGGACTGCGGGACCATCCTCCATCTCACGGTGGAAAGCGTGGTCAATGTTTCTCGCAGTGAGTTGTCTCCTTGGGAGGTGAGACGGCGTTTGCCGCTCAGGAACGTGTCCCACAAGATAGAGTCTGGAATAGGAGCGGGACTCGCTGGAACGACGTCGGACATGAGCATAATGTGATGGTCCTTGCAACGCGAGGGAGGAGTAAAGGGCACGTGAGGATTCACCTGATCTTCACTAAGTTAGTGTTGCGGGGTAGTCGAAGGTTGTTTGTTCCCCACCTCGCCCACAGTGGGGTTGGAGAGCTTGGAGGAGAGCAGCTCGAGAGCCATGGTCGATTTGTTTGTGGCCCAGAGGATATCACAACGGAAAGCTCATAAAATCACGGTGGGTCACGGCACCTGCCTTTCCCCATGTTTCATGACGACCCTTGTTTGGAGCTTACGCAGATCAGTCGTAGCATTGGGCCACTGCTCACGAGACATCCTGGATTGAAGCCACACCCACTTACTTCTTCGCCTTCTGCAGTCGGGAATCTCTCTCTTCCTCTTCTACTCCACCACTTTTCAACAAACAAACAAATTCATCACAACAAACACCAACCGTCACGATGAGTGCAATCACGGATGAACCTGAGGGCCACGTCGAGCCACTCAAGGTTCTCATCACCATGCACGATGGCATGGACTCCATGGACGTGATCGGTACGCAAACTCTGGGCAGGACATCCCCACTATCAGAAACATCCAAGAGATCACTACAGTGGTTCTCTTAAGCTCCCCATGGCAGAGATGTTTCACATCCTGTCCAGGTATTGAACATGTATTGACTCATCATCTAGGTCCATTGGAGGTCTTCGGTTGGGCACAACATGATCCTCAGAACGCTGGTACGTACCAAAAACCATTGCAGAGGTGTCCTCCCCCGAAGCTGCACAATGCATCAGTACAACACCATACCACCGCATCGACTGACTTGTTGCTACCAAACAGAGACCAAGGCATTCCGCACCATCTTCGCGGGCCCTCAGGAGCACGTCGTCACCGCCCAAGGCGCCTCCTTCCGCGCCCACATCACTTACGACGAAGCCATGAAGCGCCTCTCGGAGATCGACGTGCTCGTCATCCCAGGCGGCAACCACGAGGAGGTTATCAAGGCCAAGGGCCAGCCATTGCAGATCATCAAAGCATTCGCCGAGTTGCAGAAGAAGAACCCTGCCCGCGAGCGCTCCCTCGTGTCCATTTGCACCGGCTCTCTCCTTCTCGCTGAAGCCGGTATCCTGGGCGGCCTCACAGCAACCACTCATCCAGACTACATCACAAAGATGGAGATCCTCTGCTCCAAGGCCGTCCAGCGCGACATGTCTGAGCGCGTCGACGTGGTCGAGCAGCGGTACGTCGTGAACAATCTACGCTTTGACCTTGGCGAGGATGAAGACGACAACCCGTATATCATGACTCGCAAGGAGTTGAAGGAGCACAAGCGTCGCAAGAGCTCGGCCGGCGGTCTGCCATCTCCCATCGAGGATGCTCCAAACGGCCGTCGCATGTCGTCTGCTCGCAAGGGAAGCATGAGTCTTAAGCTGAGCAACAACCGCCGCGAGAGCGTCATCAAACGCGCTAATCTGCGTCTGGGAGGCCTCCGCGTGCTCACTACGGGCGGCGTCACGTCCGGCATTGATGGAGCGCTCTACATGGTCGGCGCTCTGGTCTCTGACGAGGCTGCTGATGAGGTCGCCCGCAAGATGTGCCACTCCTGGAAGAAGGGTATGGTCGTCGATGGTATTGACGTTTAGGTCGGTCTGTTGAAGGTGAAGCTCCAGGCGTGAAGGAACGCAGCCAAAGGGGCATATAGCTAAGCTACACAATATGAAAGGGAAGGAAACGAGATGCTACCTCGAAGACAAAGCGCAGTGAACTGACATGCAAGAATGATCAGGCAGGGAATGAAGAAGTAGCTACGAATCGTATGAATGCAATGAAGGGGAGAAACACTCACTTCATTCTCGACATCATGTTACCACCTACGTCCCCCGTCAATCACCTCATGCTACAAGGCAAGAAGAGGTTGGACGAATGTCTCGGTAGAAGAAAATTGGCTCACACTTTACGGTGTTCCAAGCGGCTGCTTTTGGAAGGAATACGTCTTCTGTATCCGCACTATCCGATCCTGCACCTTCTGCATCTGCATCACAGCTTTTCTTGAAAATGTCCACAGATGGCAACCATACCCACGGCGCGAAACGCTCGCTCAGCCCAGATGACAACAATGAGACCCACGAGAATCATGAGGTCCATCAGGGCAGACAGCGTTCCCGAGCGGCTTGCACACCATGCAGGCAGCGCAAGCGGAAATGGTAAGCTCGTGTTTCTTGCGCGGACAGACAAATATTTTGTGCATCAGAAGCCCGTGGCGCAAGGCTTTCGAGGTTGGCGGTGTGGGAGTTGCATAGGCACTCTACAATTTACAGCACGAAAGGAATGGCATTGCTTCGCATCATGAACTCACTGCACTGTTGAAGATGCGTCGCTCCAACACGCTTCTAAGCTTTGCTTTGCTGACCGAACCATCTACAGTGACGGGAGAATACCATGTGCTACCTGTTTACGATACGAATATCGATGCGAGTATGCTAGTAGTTCCAAACGTGCCTCAATGGCACACACAGCAGCAGATGTTGCGCCGGAACCTCCTGCGCCACAACCCATTGGCAAAACGGCTCCCAGTATCATCCAGCTACAGGCACATCCTCTGACGGCACCTGGAGCGCGTTTTCACCACCGTGGTATCCTGGACCCAGTCAAGACCCGCTTCGTCAAGGCCAACTCTGCCATAGCATTTCCTCGCATCATTGGCATGGATTTGGAATCTGACAGTATCCCAAGACTCCATTCTTTTGCGTGGCATCTAGGCATTCGCAACGAGCCTAAGGAACCACCATTTAACATCACTACGAGCATGACTTGGACGGATATGCAGCGTTTGGCAAGCGTCTACTTCAAGATAGTGAAGCCAGTTTGGGGTATCCCTGACGAAGTCGAGTTTATGGAGCATGCTGCCGCAAGATTTGACAATCCAATTGGTGTAAAGGACATCGATTCTGTGGCATTGGGCGTAGCGGCTTTGGGATCCTTCTTCTCGCTGACTCCTCATCCGAACGAAGAGACGTTTGTGGCAGACGCTTGGAGAGTGCTCGAGCAACGAAGCGTTATTAAGTCACCACTACCGAATCATGTAGCTGGTTGGATCCTGCGGACTCTATACCTAAGACTGACTTGCCGACCACATGCATCGTGGGTATCGTCTTGTATTACCATGCATCAGGTTGAAGCCAGTGGGTTACACAAGGAGATGCAGACTATTGCTGTGGTCTACCCACCCACCAACGCCGATCACAAGCTCGCAAAGCAAAGAAGACGTTTATTCTGGATGGCTAGGGCGATGAACATATTCTTGTCTTTCGAATACGGCAGGACTAGAGTCAATTACGACGTTGTGACCACCAAGAAGTTTGCCCCTGAAGCAGGCAGCTTTGCGCATCAATTTGTTGAACTTTGCGACTTGCTTCCAAACGATTTCGTCGACCGAGAGCGAGAGCCAGACCCACCAGCAGCCCTTGGCGCGGCTTTGACGAAGATTGAGGCCATGTCGACCGAATCGAATTTCATCGCTTTGCTGAAGGCCGATCTTGCGTTCGCCATCTATCGAAGGCTGTGGCTTATGAGCTTGACAGACGCCAAAGACCGATCTGACACGGTCATCAGCATTGGCAAGTCAGCACTCGACGCGTCTTCGAGACTTCTAGCTACCAGAACTCCGTGGTGGAACGTCATATGCACACCATTCCAATTTCTCTGCGTTTCCATCGCCGTGGGCACTCCGAGGAGTCTTGCCAACGTACAAGAAGCGATGACACTGATGCACAATATCGCGCAAGCGTACGATACACACATGGTTCGAGAAGCCTCTAATCAAGCAACAGCACTAGTGGCCATGGCTCGAAAACGAAAACAAAAGGAGATCGAAACTCTTATGGCAGTCCCAGATACTCCACCATTCATCGACCATCCGTCTGCCGGGCCCAGCTCAACCCTCTCGGATGCTCCAAACCTTGACTGGGCGATGGACCTACCTTTTGAATGGGATATGTTCCTCAACCCGGATCTGGTCGTATCCAGCCAGCAGCCACTACCTACCATGGACAACAGCTTTGTCAATACTCAGTACAAGCTTTGAAAAGGCATGCATCGAGTAGCATCATCTCGGCGGATATGTCGCTTTTTGCCTGTTCATCCCAGTTGGAATGGTCAATATGATTGCATGATCGAGGCACTCTCAACCTCGCACTCCTTTCCAGCGCGTCTAAATGATTTCGCATCCTCGACCCGACCATTTCCAAGCCTTGGCGTGCATGCATGTGATCAGAGCAGGCATTGATACGACAGCGACATCACTCAAGTCGACCAGCTACAGCAGTTCGGCGAACAACCATTTCTGGTACTCTACGCCGACCAATAATACTGAACGCCAGGCCCCGTTGCACAGGGCTGCAGATTGGCCCTTGATGGTAATCATACTCCGCCGTCGCAAGCGAATCACAGCCGAGAAGTCTAGAATCGTGTCTTCGCGATCTGCGACTTGCAGGCCTTGGCAAGATGTGAGCCGTGCCAGGCCCAGCACCACCTTGCTAGAAGGTAGTCTTGAATTGGAAGGAGCCAAGTTACCCAAGAACGACAGGCAATGCGACACTGAAACACGTGCTGTACTTCGGTGCTACTTAGCGGACAACACCGAGACGATGCCCTCCTATCTTGTAGTAACAACAAGCACTACTTTTAGCTGCCTGTCGCCGAGGCTACTTAAGTGACAGAGGGATCATTTGATGAAATTCGGATCACTACATCGCTTCGTGATCTACATACTCCACCATGGACTTCACTCATGCTCTTGCTCTCCTGGCTGCGGCAAGTGGCGTGTTGGCGACTCCTCTGAATAACAATGTCCTTCGCAGAGGCAACCTTCCCACACCAGTCTCTGCTGCTACGGCACGCTCGTATTTGGCCAACATCGTTGTCGCAGACGAGAGAAATAGCCCAGCGTACGATCGCGACCTCTTTCCGCACTGGATAACGATCAGTGGGCAATGCGATACTCGCGAAGAGGTCTTGAAGCGCGACGGTTCTAGCGTGGTAACGAACTCGGCTTGTGCTGCGACCTCTGGTTCCTGGTATTCAGACTATGACGGCGCAACTTGGAGTGCCGCTTCGGATGTTGACATCGACCATCTTGTGCCTTTGAAAGTGTGTGCTAGGACTTTGAGCTTACCATGAGCGTGGCTAACCCCAGATCTCATCAGGAAGCATGGGTATCCGGTGCCAGGAACTGGGACACTGCTCGTCGACAGGAATTTGCGAACGAGTAAGGCAAACTCTTTTGATATACCTCTGTTGCGATGTTCTGACATATTCCAAGTCTTACTCGTCCTCAGCTGCTGGCTGTCACTGACAATGTCAATTAGGCTAAGGGTGACCACCCAAAGCGACGGGGACGAGGCATCTAGAGTTGGAACTCTGTTTCATAACTTGTCTAAGATTACCTGATCTGTCTCTTAGAACTTAAAAGGTTCAGTTTTAAGTCTAGTGAATGCTTAATAGGGGTTAAAGAGGTACATACTACGTAGACTTTCCTCTTCGTAACTGTACTTCTATACAGTAGTAGCACTTTAGATCTCCGTCTAGCTATCTCTAAATAGGGTATTAAATAGTACCGTACCCGCTATAAGTTCGTAGCCGCCGCCTCCGTCCCTAGCCTCCCGGTAGACGTTAGCTAGGTAATCCTAAAGGTCGGCCTTAAGGGTAGACTCCTCGCTATCGTCGTAACCTTTATCGACGGAAACTCGTTTACTACTACTATTAGTAGAATCTAAAGAATCATTAACGTATATATCGTCCTTAGTATATTTACTTCTATATACTTCGAATTCGTAAACGCGCTAGCTATCCTACGCCTTATATAAGTTATAGCCGTTAAGCTTCTACGTTAAATAAAACGTATTCTTCTTAGAGAGTTATAGCTTTAAGTTAATCTCGGTCTAATAGCGATATAGGCTCTAGGTATTAGTAAGTACGAGTATATATAGGAAGTATAGTACGAGTAGTAGTCCCTTAGTTAAGCCCTATACTAAGGTATTTAATACGTCGAAGCCGCCGAAGGTTACCTAGAAGTAATCTCTAAGGGCGACCTTAATTACGGCGTCCTCTAGAGCCTTTAGCGTAAGGACGAGGAGTAGGAGGATTATTAAGTTAGGACTTTATCGACGCTTATTAGTCTAAGGGGGACGGCGCGTAGGGATTTACTTACTCTAACTATCCGAGGGTAAGGTTTAAGGATAGCGCCCGGTTAAAGGGCTTTTAAGAAATATACCGTATACGCTCGTATCTACTAAGTCTCGCGTAACTATAAGCGATTAACGTCGGTTCGTTTTCGCGTAAGACATTTAGTAGAGTCGAATCTATAGTAAAGCTCTTTAATCGTCCTAGGCAATATTAGTTAGAACGGATAGGGTATAGTACCGCTATATTAATAGGGAAGTTATCGCGGAATCTTATATCGGTATTCTTATCGTAATTATAGAAGTCGTTTAAGGCTTATATAAGTAAGATATAGGGAGGTACGATCCTTACGTTTCTTACGTAGGCTAGGCCCTAAGTTACCCTCTCCCGGGATACTAGTTCGCGATAAGAGAACTAAATCTAGATAATACGGCCGAGAGGCTACGAGATATAGGCGTTATCTAGTTATAGAAACAGTATATAGGTCCTACGCTAATAGTACGGTACCCCGTAGTAGATCGACGATTACGCGTCGTCGAGGAGGGGCGTAACGATGTCTTCTACGGCCTCGCGGTTATATCTCTAGTAGTAGCGTATTTCGATCTTATTAATCTACCTCTTCTCCGTCTTACTAGGCTCGAGATGTTTTACCGTAACCTTTTCCCGTATAAAGAGGGATCGTAAGACGTCGTAGGTACCGGCTTTATACTACCTATGTTCTAGCGGTAATTATATATTAGGTTCCGCTTCTTCGTTCTAGACGCGCTCCGGCGGTAGCGGTACCCGTTCAAAGATAAGGCGTAGTATTAATACTAACTCTACTTCGGCGACGGCCCTAGCCCTAGCTCCGTTAAGGAGGACATCTATATTTACTACGGCTCCGGGGAACGCCTCGAGCGCGTAGTCTAAGTCCTTTTCGTTATAGCTATTCGGCTAGAGCTAGACGGCTCGAATACCGTATTCCCTAGCTACTTTAAGGAGGTTAGTCGTTACGCCGGGTAGCGTTATAATAGATATACTAGTCGACTCGGGATCTAAGAGCTAGGAAGGCTTAGTAATCGTTATAAACCTTTTACCGCCTAAGTTAAAGCTATCTAACTAAAGCTCGATTAAGTAAGGAGTAATAGCGTCGACTAATAGTTCCCGATTAAGATACTACCTAAAGACTTAGGAAGTCGATACGGATATAACGCCTACGACGGTATAGTACCTTAAGTAGAAAAACGATATTTGCGTAGCCGAGTCCTTATCTACGCTAGCGTCGATAGCGGTTATCTCTAGGCTCTTAGGGGACTACGGCGGTATCGACCGTCGTATACTATAGGATCCCTCTAGGAGCGATCGGAGGCGGTACCGCTTTAGAAAAGCCGGTACGTCTAAGGCTATAATATACCTATAGGGCGTACCTAAGCCCGATAAAGGAGTTATAGTAATCCGGGGTTAAGGCGATATATCGAACTATAAGCTTCGCTCGCCGACTAGTATATAGAATCCCTCTTATAGCTCCTACGCTAGTATAAAAGTCCGAGGGGGCTCTATAGGCGAGGGGTTTAGCTATTTATAGCCTATCCTCCCGCTACGGATATTCTATAGCCTATTTACTTTAGGCCGACGATAACCTAATCTCTTAGCTAAGATATCCGCTCCGAGGAGGTACTCGTTATCTAGCTACTTCGACCTTTTCGGTATAAGCTTTACCGCGCTTAAGAAGAAACCCTTATTCCTATCGAGCTTAGTCCCCTATCGTATAAAGCGACGGACGGCCGGGGGCGGCGAAGGCTAACGCTCTATATCCTCGGGATTATATATAGCGCGATCCTATAAGTCGTCCTAGTACTATACGTACGTCTCGACGGCCTCGGACCCTAAAGGAGCTATACTAGTACGCTACGTTATAGTACGATCGATACTATACTAATTATACTTAAAGTATAGTCTATTACTATTATTAGTAGTAGCTACGGCGTCCTCCTATGTTTCGCGTACTATACTCGGCGAAAACGCTTCTAGCGACTCTTTACCGCCGCCGCTACTATCGGGGCTAGGCTCCCGGTTACCCCTAGTATCGGCTTTCTCTCGTTCCTCGCTAGAGTCCTATACGGGACTAGTCCTCCTTCTCCTTACTATACGACGTCTCTTTAGAGCTATACGGGGAACTCTAACCGTACTAGCGGAATCGTCTAAGTCGTACTAATTATAGTCCTCTTCGGGGTCGACTAACTTATCGTTATCCTTAAGATCCTCGACGTATATAAGCCCGCGTCTCTCTCTACCTCTTCGTCTACTATCTACCCTCTACTAATCTAAACTACGTAGAATAGTAGCGACTAGTAAGTCTTCGTAAATATCGACCGCGTACGGGTCTAGGTCGACTACGGCGGTAGGTAGCGTTACTAGACGATAGCGCTAATTCTCCCGAGGTAAAGATTACTATCCTAGCGGTAGTATACTAGTCCCCTACCGGGAATCTCGAGGAGTTCCCGAGCTTAGGGGAGACTTCGTTTTCGAGCGAGAGGGAAGCGATACGGGCTTCTCCCTTATCTTTTACTTCTCCCGTTCCTTACCTAGCTTACTCTTATAATCTTCCCTTTCTTTACCCGGCGCTACCTCCTTTTCCTTCCCCTTATTCTTCCCCTTCTACTTTCCCTTACCTCCTACCTCCCGCTTCTCCTTTTCCCGTTATGTTTCCTTTCTACTCTCCTTCTCTTCTTCTTTCCCTTACGGCTCGAAGATTACGATAGGCGTCTCGACCTTACTAACGGGCTACCCTTAGGCCTATCGATGTTTAGTAATAGCTCTCGCGCCGCCGAAGCCTCGCGCCTTTATAGCCTCTATATAGGATTCGTCGTAGAACTAGTATCTACTATCTCTATCGTAGATAATAGGATTAAAAATGTAACCTTTACCCTTAAACTTAGCTATATCTCCCTCGCTTAGAAGCGGTATAGCCGGGAGGGAGAGGACTTAGGCGAGAATTAGTACTCTTAGAGCGATATATTAGCGGGCTTAAGTAGTACGATAAGATAGCGAGAGCTCCTTAGTAGTTCCGAGGTTACGGCGGTAACGGGTACTCGTGTTTTATATCTAACGTAATAGATATTTTCGACGAGGCTAACTCTACTTTTACGCTAGATAAAGGTGCTTTAAGCACGACAGTACTATCTAATCCTACTCTAGACTCTACTAATAAGTCTATAAGAAGATAACGTTCTAGAGTAGCTTCTCGATAACGAAGGCTAAAGTCCTACCTAGTAAAGCCTATATCCCTATAATACGCTAAGATATAAGCCTACTACTAGCCGACCTTACCTAACGTATTGTATCCGGTCTTAAGGCGTAATAGTACTTCTATACGATAGCTACTAGTAGCGCTTATTCGCGTAAGAGACGGAGAGCGTCGAGCGGGAATGTCGCCCCCGGGGAAATAGAAACCCCGTCGTATTATATACTAAGAAAACTAATAGACATCGAGTAGGTACATTTTCTTAATACGCTATAGCTATTATTTACGGATAGTGTTATCCGTACGTAAACGGGGTACGAAGACGAGGCCGAGTTCTTCTATTAGTATAAGGGGTTCGTCGCGGTTATACGGAGTACGTTTATATTAACTCTACCTATATATAATAGCTAATCTTTAAGATAGCCTACGAGGCCTAGGACTACGACGGCGTTATCCTAATCGTCCCGAGAAGTAAGGAGCGCGACGTTCTATCTACCCGATCGTCTTATTATAAAGTACTATCTTAGGTAGCCTAATAATTAGAAGTACGATTCCTTACTTTCGACGTTAAAACTATAACTCTTAACGCGAGTCGCTATAGCGAAGAGTATAGGACTACGAGGGTAAGTATAAAGTTAAGGTAGGTTAAGCATCGCGTAGACTTTTTCGTAGTCCTATTTCTAGGCGTCGAGTATTATTTAGCGATTATACCGGAGGGAACTATACTCTACGAGTCGTTTATAATAGAGGAGGGTATACGACCGCTATAAAACCTAATCCTACCCTAGCTAGTATTACCCGTTCGTAATGTATAAGCGCTATCTTCGCTTAGCCTTTCGTAGTCTATTAAGGGCGGCGACGGCGTCGTTAAACCGGGCCGGAACTAGGCGCTAGTATACTAATCTATATACCGGAGTTAGACTAAGGGGGTAGAAGCTATTCTCGCGTCTATCGGCTACGCTACTAGATAGAAAGCTAGTAGATAGGGTCGAGAAATCCTATTACGAAGTTCTACGTACCTAGGCTCTAATTAAAGAGGTAGGCGGCCGAGTTATCTAGAATCGGCTAAGGCCGCTCGTTACGGACTTCCTCGTAGAACTCCCCGGTACCCCTATCCTACTCGTCGAGTACAAAGTTAAGTAAGCCTAAACGTAGGCGGATTACTACTATTTCAACCTAGATAATTAGATAGATAATCGGATATAGTATATTCTTCTAATATAGGGGAAAGATCCGTATAGCGTAATTTATATAACCCGCGACGAGACGGCTTAAGCGCGCGCTATATTAGTAGCCGGATTATAGTAAACATTCCTATAGATATATACCTTCGCTAGTATAGCCGGGGAGCGAGGTACTATAGAGTACATCTCTACCTACGCGGACAATACTATAGCTATAGTCGACGTACTCCTTATAGACCTTTAACCGGAGGACATCGACGAATATAGAGAAGACCGTCTAGATATATTCTAGCGTCTTCGCGAGTTATATCTAAATAGTACTACTCCCTCTTAGGATCCGCTCGGGTCTACTAAACTCCGGCGCTCGCCCTAGTAGGCGGTAAGGGACATTAATTAATAGTATATAGAAAAGGTATACGGTGTCTACCTCGACCTTTACGGCCGGTATTAAGACGGATCGTACGTATTCGTAAGGTATAAATAGACTACCCGATAGCGAGAGAGGTTTCGAAGTACTAGTACCCTTCCGGTATCTCTCTACTCCGCCTACCTTTAGAAGCGTCGTTGTATTGTTCTTCGACTTAAAGATTTTAAGCGGATCGGGGCCGGCTACTTCGGAGGGGATAGTCGTAATAGTCGTACTATACGTATAACCGCGTCGTTCCCGAATCTACCTCGATAGCCTTCGCTACTACTCGGATTACTATCCGATGTTAGTAGCTTAGAGTATATACTTATACTAACTTAATTTGTCTAATTCTAGAAGGGCGGTAAAAAGTTCCTACCGCTACTACCGATTAGTCTAGGCTAGAGGACTATAGGATAATACTTCTCTCGGATGTCCTATAGGGTACTTATAAGTAGAAACAAAAAAAATATAGACCTCTACCTCTCCGACCCTTAGATAAACTCGGCCCGCTTTATAATGTCTATAGAGAATAGTACCGTTTACCGGGAGCTTTATAACATCCTCGATACTTATAGCTTTACCTACGTATATAGTAACTAGGTAGGAGCCTAAGAAAGGGTTAAAAGGGTCGGGGCTTTCGACTCTCGTAAGTACTATACTACGGTTAGGGATATACTATAGGCCTACTAGGACTACGGTAGTAAGTTTTATAATGTTATTTTATATATATCGTAATACTAATTTTTATTAGCCTAGTCGGAAAGTACTCCCTCCGCCCTATAGTAAGACCTTATATATATTATTAAGATATTAATAGATTAGCTATCTAGTTTTAACGAAGAGTAAAGAAGGAAGAAGGTTTG
>MWSQ01001791.1:0-43973 GCA_002116395.1 Ramularia endophylla | reverse complement strand
TTCCCCCCGCCTTTTAGGGGAAGGGGGTAACTATAGTATTATAGAATACATTACGTACTAACTATTAAGAAATACCCTAGGAATAAGCCGTATCGGAGAGTAAATTCGACGAAGAACTAGCTAATAAGGAGGTCATCCGCGAACTAGCCTAGCTAGCCCGTAAGGCTAGACGACACCTACCTAATAGCCTACTATACGGCGACGATGCCCGCGGCGGACGCCCCGCTAGTCGATTATCTCGAATGTTACGGGAGCATAAGTAGTAGGAGAACTTTAAACACGCGAATAGCGGACGCGATAACTACTAGTAGCATTAGCCGTAACCTTATTAGCTCGAGCTAGGGGAGGGAGACCGCCCTCTACGCTATAATAGTAGACGCGACGAGTACTAGTAGTAGCGTCTAGGAACTCGTCGATCTAAACCCCTAGAGATGTTATACTAACTATAGTACGTAGGTAGACGTAGCTTTTAACGCGCTACTTAACAAACCGATCGCTACTCGGAGCTAGTAGAGGTTAATCGCCCTTAACGTATAGAAGGTAGACGCGGCGACGCCCGCGCCTTTTAGTAGTTCGCTAAATACGCCGAGCGTAATAGACGACCCCTAGAAGAACTAATAATAAGTAGAGCGCTACCCGCTTAGGTACGCCGTAGTAGACGCGAGCCTAGCTAACTACCCCGGGGATAAGACGATCGCCTTAATGCCTTTTTCGACGGCTTCGAGTAAATAATCTAGAAGATTAATAGGCCTTACTCGTAATTATAGGCTACCTCCGTACTATCTACCCGAGGCGGAAACAAGAACTTTAAACCGTAGGAAATCGGTCTCTTCGAGCCGGACCGTAAACCGGAGTAGGGTATTAGGCCTAACCCTATTATTACCCTTAATAATAGTACTATATTATTTACTACGGTCGAAGGTTTTATCGAAGTACTCTAGGTAGTACTAGAAGGCTACGAAGATAAAGCTTTCTTTCGCGCTAACATCTAAAAGTTGCTACGCGGCGGCGTAGTCGCGTAGTATTACGGTAGCCTTATATCTAAGAAGCGCCGGTAGATAAGGTAGGCACCTAGCATCGACAACTAGGTAGACTAGCTCTAGGAGGATTTTAAGCTAGACATTACTATCGCCTAAGCCGACCTCGACGGAATAAAGTTCGGCCTAGTATAGTTACGAGCCGGAGTCTTACTATCTAAATGGCTACTATAGTTCTGTTCGATAGCTAAGGTCGCTAGGTACGAGTAGAAGCTTACTTAGCTACTTAAAGCGTATAGCGCTATCTATAAGAAATTCCGTCGCGACTTACCTCGCCTAGGACTAATAATAACTCTAGCGTAATTTATCGCTAAAATAGTAGCTAAGGTGCCTACTTAGATATAAATCTATAGACGTACGCCGTATAGCCGTATAGCTCGCGCCGCTAATATACCTATAGCGCGAGGTAAGAAGCTCCCTAACTCTAACGCTTAGTCTAGCTAAGGTAGATTCCGAGGGCGTAATAACGCTTTTAGATCTTCCGACGCCTAGATAGGGAGGACATTAACAAATAACAATTACTAGTAGGTAAACGACGACGGTAAGAGGACGACGAATGTACGTCTAATATACTAGCGAAACGACGACGTATCGCGCCCTTACTAGCGCGACGGCCCGAATTAGAGAAGCGACGATAACCGGGCGCGTCTACTATAGCCCGACGCGTAGAGAAACGAGTTAGATTCTCGTACGAAGAAACCCGCTTAGTAAGACAGACGCGGCTAGGACTCTCGACCGAATAGTAGACGTATAGAAGCGAGGTAAGATCGTAAACCTTAGGGAGCGTATTAAGCCGGCGCCTATAACGTAGACGCGAAGGACGTCGGGACTAGAGATAATAATAGCTAGGAAGATGACGATAGTCTAGTCGACATCCTAAGAGAAGGTAAAGAGCTCGAAGACGATAAGTATATAGTAGACGTAGATAATAAGGACAATTAGTACCCGACCGACTAAGTCGGAATAGGCTTCGTCGATATACTACTAAAGCCTATCGCTATTAAATCAAACTACCCTTAATACTATATAACTACGCTCCTATCGGCTATATAGCTAGTGATTTTCCCCTTAGCGTTACCGCTATACGGCGGCAACTATAAGCGTACTAAATACGGTACCTATAAGAGGTCTTTCGACTCCCGTAACAAGCTATATAGGTACTTCGCGGATTATTAGACGAAGCGCGTTACGCGTCCGCCGCTAAAGATCTCGAAGGTAAAGCCGGAGTACGCCGTAGATAATCCTAAGCTAGAGAACGACGTTCCGACGCTAGTATTTAGCCTACCTACTATAGAGGCGCGCCTACTATAGTTAGGGCAATAGAGCTAGTAGACAAAAGTAAAGTAGGCACCGACGATAGGTTCTACTCTATAGCGCGAGGCCTAGTCGTAGCTCGACTATACGCTAGTAGTCCTACCGTAGAGTAGTAGCGGAAACTTAGTAGTAGCTTACTAGCCTTTAGCCTCCTATCCGGATAGTAAAGGCCGAGTACATCTTACGGCTAATCTAACGACGAACTCGGCGTCGACTAAACATAGATTAGCGGGTATTAAGAAGCCTACTTTATAGCGCCCGAAGGCGGACGCGATAAGTAGCCTATTAACTACTACGATTATATACTTAAAGGCTACGCCCTCGTCCTTACCTCTAGGCTTCGCCTATCGATAGTATAACTTCGTAGAAATATTCGTAAAGGCGGACGCGGATAGACTAGCGATAACGGGATGTCTTAATACGGGCTACGGCACTATATACATCCGTAAATCTGACTTCTAGTTAAACTATCCGAATGTGCTAATCTAGAAGTAGCTATTATCGCTCCGTCTAGCGGGATTCGGTAGTAGTACCTTAAACTACGAGTTTATAATAATTATATTACTGTTCCCTATAGAAAACATAGCCGGCGTCCGCTCGTTAGCGTCGGTTACGGTAGAAGTACGCGTCGCTAAGGAGTACCCTTAGCCTTTATTGATTAGTAACGACATTATTACCCGAGAAGACATCCTAATTAGCCTCGCCGAGAGACGAGCGTATTTCCGCGCTTATAGACCGGATCTCTTCGCGAGGGCGAGCGTCCGCCCGAAGAAGAATTAAGACTTCTACTAGAAGGTCTTTACGGAGAATAAGGTTATAATCCCGCCTCGATCCGCTATATAGGTCCCGGTACGAGTAAAGGTAGATCTACTAAAGAACACTAATTTAGAATTCGAGCCGCTTAAGGATATCGCCGCTCTCGCTAGGAAAGGCGGTAGCATTTACGCTTATATAGCGGACGCGACTTTTAACGCGGTCTAAATACGAAACGACGGCTCCGAGCTAATTGTTATTCCCCGAAGGTAGCTACTCGGTTAGATTCGTACTAGCCGGATTAAGGGCTATTACTATCTTACGGCCGACGACTATAGCCTCTCTACCCTAACGAGAGAGGAGGTAGACGCGGATATAGAAAGGCGCCTAGAGAACGGCGTAATAGTGTATAGCGATAAAGACACATAACGCCGCCTCGAGGAGATCATAATCTCCCGATAGTAGATGTTTATAGACTAGGGCAAAACCGTTAAAGTCCCCGAAGACTAGTAAATGACAATCTAGCTTATTAATAAGTAGTAGGAAAAGTTAGTAACGACGAGAGCCTATAACGTAGGTAAAAAGGACTAAGTTATTATCGATAACTAGTTCGACAAGCTCTATAATTAGGCAAAGATAGACTATAACAAGCGGTTCACCCTATTTAGCGCCCTAGCGTTTATAGCCTAGCGTACTATTTATAATAAGCTAATAACCCCGGAGCGTAAATCCCGCGTAGTAGTAGACGTACGTAACATAAACGAGATCTCGCTAAAGGATTCGTATCTAGTACCGTTATAAAGCGACCTTATCGCGAAGCTACGCGGCTATCCCTATATTACCGTAGTAGACGTAGTCTCGTTCTTCTACTAATAGCTAGTCTATAAACGCGATAGGGAGAAGTTTACCGTAAACACCTACCGCGGCTAAGAGCACTTTAATGTAGCTATAATAGGCTACTATAATAGTGTCTTATACGTTTAGCGTTAGCTAGATAGTATCCTCCGAGAATTTAACGCTTTCGTATAGGTATACATCGACGATATAGTTATTGCCTCCTATACGCTCGAGGAGTATATAGAGCATTTAACACGGGTATTCGCTAAGTTTAATAGCCTAGACATTAGCATTAATCCTAAGAAGTTATTTGTTAGATATCTAACGGCGTCGCTACTAGGACAGCGAGTAGACGCCTTAGGATACGCGATAGGTAGTAACCGTATCGCCGCTCTACGCGACCTAAAATTCCCGATAACTATAACCTAGCTAGTATACTACCTTAGATTAATAGGGTAGGTACGTAGTAAGATCCCCTACTACTCTTACATATCCGATCCCCTTTAGAAGGAGAAGCTTCGCCTGTTCCGCGACGCGCCTACTAAAGGAAATACGTATAGGGCGTATATAGCTAAGGTAAAGGTCGAACCTACCGACGACATACTAGCCGCGTTCGACGCTCTATAATCGTGCTTTAAAGATCCCCTTTAGCTAGCACATTTTGACCTAGAGCGTCTACTATATATCGACTATAACTACTTAGGCCTCCGTATCGGCGTAATAGTATACTACGTTAAGGGAGATCCGTAGCTATTAATGCTACCCGAGGAGTATAAACTAGAACGTAAGGACTACGTCCTTAATAACTTCGCCGACTAGACATCTTAGCTAAAGAAGGTAGACCGCTTCCTAGATAAGGACGTCTAACCTATTATGTTCCTAAGTAAACAGTTAACGGTAGCGGAATCCCGCTACTAGCCGACGGAGATAGAGATATAGGCCTTAATGTAGACATTAAGGAAAGTCAAGCATATAGTAGACGCGGCGCTAAAGACTATTATATTTATAGACTACTCTACGGTTATAGCGATAGTAAAGAAGTCTATAATAACTACTACGGTGTCTCTAGATCGCCTAAACCTCCGGCTAGTAACGGTCTACTAGTCCCTCTCTTAGTATTATAATCTCGAGATCCTTTATCGGCCGGGCATTATATATAAGGTCTCCGACTAGCTAAGTCGCCTAGCGAACAAGGCGGACGCGGTGCCTTTATAGGACCTAAATAATAACGGCCTAGACGACATCGCGGTGCCTATAAACTAAGTTACCGCCGAACTTACGTCTACCTTATTTAAAGATCGGTTATTACGACACCTCGCGGAAACGGCGCCGGACTAGATTATATTACCTCCCGATAGCGCGGAGGAGCTAATTACGATAAATCACATACTACTAGTTAAAATAACAGACGATTTCAAAACCCGGCTAGTAGAAGGATACGACGCCGACTAGTAGTAGAGACGCGTTAGAGACCTTTATAAAACGGAAGCCGAGAAGTAGTAAGAGCGTCGGGCGAAGGAATCCTTACTATAAGAACTAGCGTAGGGTAACGTCCTAGGGTAGGATTTAGTAATGCTCCGCTACCTAACCGACGAGGAGATTCTAAATAACGTAAAGCCGGACTTTATAGACGGTACTATTAAGCACGATAGCTTCCGTTTTTATATTAAGAACGACTTAATCTACTACCGTAAGATCGGAGGCGGACGCGACCGTCTCTATATCCCTCCCTTACTAATATACGAGGTTTTCGAGCTAGCCTATAACTTACGCTTCTACTCCGGCGAAAAGCGTATAACGGAGAAACTACGGTTATCGGTCTTTGTCCGAAACCTCTCCTTACTTATTAAGGAGTATCTCGAGCATTATAAGCTATATAAGATGAATTAGACTAGGCGCTACCGGGAACATAGCGAGCTACGCCCGGTAGGAAGTCCTAAGATTCCGATGTCCCTAGTAGTAGCGGATTTTATTACTAGCCTACCTCCGACGTCTAATAGATACGACACGCTAATAACTATAACTTATAAAACGTTAAAGCGAGTCATACTCCTAGCCGGTAAGGGTACTTAGTCCGCGGTAGAGTAGGCTAACGTATAGCTAACGGCTCTCCTGTTACGCGACTAGAGCGTCCCGGTAGGATAGATTAGCGATATAGATAAGTGGTTTTTAAGCGACTTCTTTAGTAGAGTCTTTAAGCTACTAGGCACTCGGCTCTTTACATCTATAGCCTATTACCCGTAAACGGATAGCTAATCTAAGCGTACAAATCAGACGGTAAACATCGCGTTACGTTTCTATACGACGTAATACCCCGAATCGCCGTAGATAGTAGCGCTACCCGTACTTTAGTCGTACCTTAACACTTTAAAGAACGAGACGACGGGCTACTCCCCTTACTAGATTCTGTTTAGACTTAATTATAGGGTAGACGTATTAGACAACCTACGACTAGCTATAACAGCCGACTATGTCGCGACCCGATAGGAAGCCCGGGATAACGCTTATAAAGCTATAATCTTTGCTACTACGGTAATAAAGGCCCGTTACGATAAGGCTTATAAGCCTATCTACTTTAAGGTCGGGGACATAGTTATAATACGGCTCTATAAGGGCTACCGCCTTAACACGGGTACACCCCGTAAGTTCTTACTATAATACTTAAATCCGGTACGAGTTACGAAGGTGATTAATGACTTAGTATACGAGGTAGACGTTCCGCCGGGCTAGGGGATTTATAAGGTTATGTCTATCGCTTAGTTAGAAAAGGTAGCGGTAGGAGTAGATCCTTATAACCGCCTAAAGTTCGACATCTATACTATAGTAGACGTAGATAAAGCTCCCCCTTACTTTAGGGAGATCGATAAGATACTAGACAAGCGCGTCTACTATAGTAATAAGCGTACCTAGTACTACGTTAAGTAGGTTAATAAAGGCCTAATAGAGAATCGCTAGCTATACGTAGAGGAACTCGGCGACGTACGCGATATAGTTACGGAATACGAAAAACTCCTCGCTAGGCGACCGTAAGTAAGTATATCGCTCGAGCTAGCAATCGAATTAGTGGTTCCCTAACCCTATACCTAAGGGAGGGCCGCCGGAACTTAGCTAACCCTACCGCGCTTATTATATATTATAAAGACAGGAAAACTATAGGAAGGCGAGTAGGTCATCCCCGGTGTTTTAGGACCCGTACGGCTATCTTAGCCGCTAGCTGTCGCCTAATATTAAGAGGGCGGTATAATCCGGGAGATAGGTACCCCGGTAACACCGCTAACAAGCTCTACCTCGAAGGTTCCGTCTTAGACGCTAACTTAATACCGGGTAGGAAAGGAGAATAACGCCCTAGCTATACGAGGGAACGCTTCTACTATAGGGCCTTAGCCTTAGCTACGAGCTCGATAGTTAGGAAAAAAGAAGAAAAGCTCCTAGGCTCCGCTATAGACAACTTCTACTACGAAGCGATAACCTTAGATAGTAGCTCCGCTTCCTAGGACGTAGGAGAGGGATCTCTAAGGACCCGACACATCGAACTCTACCGCGACGTCTAGTACTCCGCCCGTTACTTCTTAGTCTAAGCGTAGCGACGTCTATACCCGACGTAGTAGTAGGATTATAGCTCGTACCTAAGTTAACTAGAGGGCTTATCCTACTAGCCGACTTTATTTCCTAAAGTACTAAGGGCACTCTTAAGTACTCTCGCGGCCGCGGTCGCTTTATTCTTAGCGGTGTCTTTTACATTCCTAGATAGAATACTTCGAGCTAAATGAAAACCTTATCTCTTATCTTTATTACTATCTATTTAGAAATTCGCGGACGCTATAGGCTACCTACGTATCTAGTAGCTACTCGCTACCTTATACGCGATAGACATTTTATTAGTAAACGACGCGTCTACCGCGTAGTCGTAATCTATAGCGGTAGCGACATCTTAGGCGACTTTACTTTAATAAATAGAGATAATCTAATACTTTACTCTAAAATAGCGCTAGCGCGGCGCGTAACATTATATTCGATAGTTAAGCTTAACACCTTTAAGCACCGTATTACCCTTATACTCTATAGCATTAACTTCTATTATTAGACAATTAGTAATAACGCCCCCGGTAAAGGCGGCGCTTTACGACGGTAATAACTCTAGTACGGCGTAAGGCGTCTACTACGCTACGTTCCGGCAAATACGCTTATACGAGTAGTATATTTAAATAGTAGCGATAGCTTAATATTATATTTAGGGCGATCGCCTCGGCCGCGAAGCTACGATAGGACGCTACTTAGCGCGTCTACCCTAGTTAGTATAAACGACGACGACGCCGTAGCGGCGGCGTAGCTACTCGATAACGACGAGGAATAGAACGATAACTCTACCGGCGATACTACCGCGCGCCGCGTAGCTAACGGAGAGAAAGTAAGACGCGAGGAGTAGGACTATATAACGAAGGGTACCTAGGAAGTAGAAGCGAAGGATAGTAAGGCGGATGTACCTAAAGCTAAGGCGCTAAAGCGAAAGGCGCCGGGTAAGAAGGCGTAAACTAAAGCGTCGGGCTATAATACTTAGACCGTAGCGGAGGACGTCGTTAACCTCGCGGTCTACCTCTAGAAGTATAAAGTTAGCGGTAAGGCGGGAATAGTTAAGTGTGTTTACTATACGTAATTACGCCCGAAGACGGAGAAGGAGATCGAGGCGGAGAAGAAACTAATCCTCCTTATAAAGGATCCTAGGACGAAGACGGATAAGGAAAAGACGGCATTTAAGGACTACGTCCGCGTACGGTCCTAGGCTAGCGATCGGGCGATAGAGAAGACTATAGTAATAATCGGCTATATTACCGAAAACATAGACTTCGACGACATACCTACCTACTATACTATTAAGGATAAGTCGTACTCTAACTACGTTACGATTATACTAGACTAGGTAATTATACACTTAGAGTAGAAAAAGTAGAAGACTTAGTTAGCGGAGTAGGAGCGGGCGTGCCTTAGTTCTAACCCGTAGAACCGAAAGAAACTAAGCTATTAAGCTAGGGAATAGCTACTATTCGTCGAGATACGACGACGCTTCCTATAAGAAAGAGGAGTAGATAGTGTATTATATAGATAATCTATCGGAGATGTTAAAGTTGAGATGAAAAGTCAGTGCTTCTTGGCGTGGCACTAGGCTCCTTTGAGCGGCGGCGGTCTGTTCCCTCTTTCTACTCACCTACATACAAGAGGCCTTCTACGGCCGTAAGGTATCCGTCCTTAAGTGACGTAGACCTCTAAGTGTCTCTAATCATCTACTGTCCTTTAATTCTTCCTATATAGTATAGTACTGTTGTTGCTAAGGGCGTAAGAGCGGCTACAGGGTGTTGTAGCATCGACGTAGGCTGAGGTAGGTATGTTGAGTTCGCATCGAGGTAGTGAGGGAGCCTAGTCGTGGCTCTATAAGGTTCGTGAAATTCGTATCGGGGATAGTAATGCAGTGGCCATGTTCTCATTAACCGACAGTCGAAGTTGTACCGAGCGGGTATAGTGATGGCAGTGTCGTCTCGAGAGTGCTAGGGTGGTGGAGCGGTAAGCTATGCCGTCGCAGTGAGGGCTTGTAGCGGCCATCGAACAAGCTGAATGGTGTGGTCGCCAATGTACGATGAAGTAGCGCTGCTGTGTGCTCGGCAGTGGCAGGAGTTTCCAAGCCTGTGATTGGCCGGCGGGCGCTTCGGTGAAAAGCCTACTGACGGCGGCTATTGCATGGATTCTGAGTTGTTTGCCAGTGTGCTTGGCGCTGAGCGCTCAGCCAATGGGAGTGTGAGAAACTCCGTCAAGTTCGTGAAATCTCTGCAGTACTGCCCTCGTGTTGAGTGTGCATGTCCGCCCTTAGGCTAGCTTGTCCAGCGTCTTGCTTGTCGTTGTCGTCAAGGGTGATTGCGGTGGCGTCTCAATGTCTTCCCTGTCGCCCCATCACCGTCGGGTGAGTCTGCCTGAGTGGCAAAGTGGCATGGAGATGTTTGTGCGCACGTGTGGCTCGTTGGTGAGGGTGAGGGTAAGGGTGAGGTGGCATTGGTGTGACAATCGTGATGGGCGTGGTCGCTTCATGGTGGGCTGTGATTCGGATTGTCGGTCGCATGTCGCCGGTCGAATGTCGTGAGGGCGTGACAATGGTAATGGGCGAGGCGGTGTCGGTGTCGCATCGGTGAAGGTCAGAAGGGTGTGGTTATTCTGGTGAAAACTGATGAACTCTCTCGCCGTGCTTGGTGATGGGCTGGTGTTGCTGTTCATGAAGGTTGGTGTTGGGGATGGTCGTGTCTATGGTATCGGTGATGACTCAAAACTCCGCCGCCGCCGCCGCCTTCCGCTGAGTGGTATTGAGTGACCAGCAAAAGAGCAAAAAGATCAGCTACGATCTTTAAGGACAACTTACAAGCTCTTTGGAGCAACTTGTAGATGACCTCAGACGGAGGCGGACTCTGGCTATACGATTCGGCTTAGTAGTCGTTCCCGTGCCCAATTGGGCCTGAGCGTGCACACATTCTAGCTCGAAGCTAGTTAAGGTGCACCACTTGCATCCTTCAGCAGCCAATCAACGTTCCGGGTCGAACCCGATTAAGTAAATGAATACTAAAGTTCTGTCTATTGAGCGGGCGGCTTTCTATTCATTTACTAGTTACACTAGACTTATAGTTGCTAATATAAGCATATACGTATAACTAATAAGCATCTACGTCTAGACTTCTAGCGCTAGGTAGGGTTAAGGACTTCTAGCGTTAATGACAAGGTAGGTGCTAAGTAAATAAGACTAAGGCTGAAAACATTACGTAGGCGATAATACTTTACCTAGCCGGCTATTTACTTTACGCTACGTATCTAGGATCTAGCGAATTATAACGTACCGGCTCGGTTAAGTAGAGGCACGCCGGTCCTTACGACTCGGCTAACTAACTAGGTCCTAGTTAGTGTCGCATTGTCTACGAACTTTTAGTAATTAATATAGTAGTACTCGTAAACAGCTAGCCTTTAGCCGAACTTAAGGTAAATAATGTTTTCCTTTTTACTTCGGATACTAAGCTCCTTAATTGCCGTACTCTATATTAGCTCCTTATTAATTGCTCGCACATGTTAGAGGTTCCTTATCTATATATAACCTAGGGGTCTAAATAATGTTGTCGATGGATAATAGAGTAATAGGGTAATAGAGTCTATTCCTCTTAGAGGTAGCTACTAATGTGATTGATATTAGAGTATTAATAGAAGTAGGGTGCTATTACCGGTTAGTTAGTCGATAGCTTGATCTTCTTTAGGTATAGGGTCTTCGGGCGTAGAAGTAGGTCGAACTCTAGCTCTATATTAGCTAGATAGCTAGTTCTTCGGACAAACTAGCGGAGGTCATCCCCGTAGTAGGTGCTAGGGAGGATCTCTCCCGAGTACATTATCGAAAGAATAAAGGAGTAATCACTATCTAGTACCTTAGAGTAGATAAGGTATAGCCTAGCCTAAGGTAGTTAACGTAACTTCTAACGTATATGCTAGTTTCTACGGAGAACGATATCGCTAATCTAGTATACGTATAATCCTCGTCTAACTTTAAGGTTCATTCGGTAGTTTCTCTACTACGCTTTCGCTACACTAAGCTAGCGGATAGACTACTATACTATATACCTTTCTATTATATACTAGAAGATCCTAAGTATTTAGGACTCTAGTAGCGTCGTCGGACTACCTTCGAGATAGTAGACTATCGCTTTATATCGTGACGTACGATTATTATCTATCTCGTACGGAGGAAGACTAAACTTAATCTAGGCTAGTATGAATCCGTACGACACTATAAAGCGATGGTTAGCGTTCTTGATCGCATTATACGCCTCTATTATCTAGTTAGAAAGATCGTGTACTAGGTACCTATTACGATCTATCTACCTTAGGGAGGACCTTTCTATGTATCTACGGATAACACGGTTAAGTGCTTCGACTATGCCGGTTATACGCTTGCTACCTGTTAGTGCGGCCCTAACATAGATAGGCGGTGTGCGCGCCCGTAGGTATTCTCTAGCCATTACGAACTCTATACCTAGGTCGTAGAAGACTACTATTAGGTCGGTGGTTCGATTTAGCGAGCGTTCGAGTGCTAAACATACCGTCTCCGTCTCACGATCTAGTAAAGGCTTAATTTCCCTAAAGTAGCAGAAGGCATCAACGCGTACTAAAAGGTACCGGTATTTGACATCGCTTCCTAGAAGTAACACTAGTAGGAATGGGCCTATTAGGTCTATTTCCTCGACTTCATTTAGATGTAGAATCTCTAACGGCTAGTACGGTTAAGTCCCTAGGCTACTATATGTTTAGTGTAACTAGATCGAACATTCGAAGCACCTATTAACGTAGTCGTAGATGTCCTTATACATTCTTAGCCACTAGACTCCCTAAAGGCCTTATTGTATAATGCGAGGGTTAAAGTGCCCCGAATCGTTATAAAGGCGTTAAAGGAGTAGTACGATTTTATAGGGGGAGAGGTATCGTAGCTACAAGTTACGCTGCTTAAGGGCTATATCCGGGGTATAGATAATACGCTGCTTTAGTAGGATTCCTTTGTCCTAATTGTATCTAAATTCTGCTACGATAGTCTTGAATCGTCGGTGTTGCTGTCGATTCTAGTCCGGAACGTGCTAGTCTCTATAGTACCTAATGATGTCTCTATACTAGCGCTCTTATGTCGCTCTATCCTCGTCGCTTATCTCTAGTTCCGTCTCTTTAGCGGGTTCGTTTAGCCCCGATGGCTGTCCTCCTTATGCCTTGATATTATAGCCTAATGCGAGCACTTCCGCGGATTCCGACTCTACTTCTATACTAGGAATGTCCTTCGAGTGTCGCGTCGCGTCCGTGGTAAGGACGTCCTCCACCGACGTTAAGGGTACGAGAAGTCGGTATATTAGTAGGTAGTCGACACTATTGCTTAGGAGTCTAAAGGTTCTGACTCCTACTAGTATGCTTATGCCCTCTAAGAACCACTCACCTACACATAGGTTGTTAGCGTATACTAGATGTCTGTAATTCTACTCCGCCTATAGTATAGCTAGAGTCTCTATCCTATCGCGTAAGCTTAATGTTGTGATAGCGGATCGTAAGGAGCGCGATGAGAGTATACTAGTCGAGCGTGTTTAAGAGCGTGTACGCGTACGCCCTCGTAATAGGTCGTCCTCTATCTCTTCGTTCGAGCTAGGCGGTAGAGGTAGTATCTAGCGCTCTCTCTCTACTGTGTTGTTGCCGCATTTTCGATAGTAGCCGTTGTATATGCGGAGTTTATAGCGGATATAGGTAATGATCGGGGAAGGGTGCTTAAGGAGGCTAAGTTCTATAAGGGTTAGCGGAGCTAGCGTTAGTGCTGTTTGCTCTAGCTCGATAGCTCTTGTCTATAGGACTTTAGCTTCCTTAGCTTCTACGTACGGATCTCTCTAGTCTAGGGAGTTAAGAGAGTTAAGGGTTATAAGCTCTAGATCGTTGTCCCCTTGCTTAGGCGCTACGTCTACTGACTCGATGAATTAGAGGTGATCCGGGTCTAGTTTATCTATTACGAACTCTTCGTCTACGGGGGTGATGTTCGAAGTAGTAGTGTTCTCGGTGGTAAGGAGGTATAAGACTTTAGCCTCGTCCACGTCGCTAAATAGGTCTTCCTAAGAGCGAGAGCTGTTATCTCCCTTGTCGGCAATAATGCTAGCGGATTCGAGGAAGCGCTCTCTCTCTCTCCTTACCTCCTATCCGTCCCCCTCGAGCAAATTTTTTAGTACGTCCTCGTACCCTCCTTTGCTATCCTTCTAAATCTACTGCTTTATGTCGCTAGCTTTACGGTGTTCTTTAATTGCCTTAGCCAAGCCTGCTATTACTTCGTTGTCCTCGAAGTCTTTACCGTCGCTCTTAAAAATAGTTCTCGAGAGGCTATCCGCGATCGTGTTCTTACTGCCCTCGATATACTCGATCCGGATGTTAAGGTTTCTTAGTGTTGTTTGCTAGCGTGCATAGATCCCTTCCGTATCACTATTGATAAAACCTATAATCGGTATGTAGTTAGTCTTGATTACTAAGGTTTCCGGCCCTATAAAGTAGAAGTAGTACTTTTTATAGAAGAAGTAGAGCAAACATAGCTCTCTTTTAAATGTTCTATAGTTACGTTAGGTAGCATTAAACTAGAAACTGTCGTATAGTAATAGGACCTAGCGTGTGCTCTCGATTACGGTATCGCCTTAGAGTTAGCGGATATAGTAGCTACCTACGGAGCCTAAAGCGTCTACTAACATCTCGCTAGGTTTAAAAGGATTATGCCCGAAAAGTAGCACTACTATAGAAATTAGTTCCTTTAACAAGTTAAATACGACTTGCTAGGCTTATCCCTATTCATATTAGCTATTATCTAGCATTACCGTACGTAATAGCGCTATTACATTGCTAAAGTTCTTAACGAACTACCTCGTCGTTATAGCTAGGCCGTTATATACTCTAACTTCTATAGCGTTAGAAGGTGTTAGCTATTCTCTAATTTTACGAACTCTCTTAGATCCGATGCTTTTTCGACCGTTTATCTCGTAGACTTCTCCTAGAACCTTAATCTTTTCTATTCCTAGCTTGACCTTATAGTATAAGAGCTTAAGTTTAGCCTATACGATTCGCGGGAGGAAGTTATGCTAAATAAAGCTCTATTACCGTGCCTAGCTGTCGTGTATAGCGTTTAGGTCATCGATATACGTAGCTAAATCCTATAGAGTCTAAGGGTTGTCGCTATAGAGTAGAGATCGTTCCGATCCGTCGTGCCCGGGTTACTATAGTTCCTTTAGTAGTGCTAGTATCGGTCTAAATACAATTATGTATAGCTCGTTTATTATAAACGATAAGGTCCTTACGCCTATTAGCATTCGTGTTAGTTAGAGCTACCCGAGGCTTAGTACGTAAAAGGCTATAAGGTGTCTATCCTCTAGATGGATTAGTACGGTCTAGTAAGCGTTCTTAAGATTAAAGTAACTAAACGTTTTATAGGTAGGTAGGCCGAGGAATTCGTGATTGTCGGCTATTACTGTTATTAACGCCGTAGGCTAATCTTCCTAAACGTAGTAGTAGTTAAAAGTAAGGCGAGGCTCTACTTTGTCTTTTCTCTAGACAATTATAGCGTTAGATGCCTATTATAAGAGTTAGCCGTTAGCTATAGCATATCTTTCGTACATTCCGGATTTAAGCCTATCCTATACGTATTTTACGAGCTACTATTCTTTCTAGGGGGCTATCTTCTTTACAACCGCTCTATATAGAGCCGTTCTAGGTTTTAACTATGTTCTATATACGATCAAATCCGTAGGTTCTCCTATGTTATCTATAGCCTTAGCGGAGGCGTCTTAGTAGGTCTAAAAGGTTTAGAGGACGTCGAGAATGTTACTAGCTTTCGGCTCCCCGTCGTACGGAGGTATTATAGGTCTAAGATCTAGCCTTCGTTCCTTAGCCTACGGTTCTAGGGTATCTAGTCCTTAGCTCCGGTTAATTAGCCTACGTATCGGTCTACGGTTAGTAGGGAAGGTCTTCCTTGACTTAGTAGCATTAAGCGTACGTTATACGCTATCGATTACTACTTTATCCTCGCTCTTTATCTCCTCCGCGGCCGCTATCTAGGCTCCTCCGACCTTAGTATCCTCTCTCTAAGTATATATAAAGCATACGTATTTCTCTTCCTTATAGCGGTATTAGGGCCTAATCGTAATGTTATTCACCGCGACGCTAGCGTTAGTGTCGACGTTAGGGTTAGGGTTAGGTTAGCTAAGCAGTTTCGTGTCGTATCTAGGACCTATTAAAAATCCTACTTACTCTTACTATCGCTTTTACTCTCGTCGTCGCTAGAGCTAGATTTACTATCGTCGGTTCGGTACTACTAGAGCAATTGTCTAAGTATATCTCCGGTGTTTGCCTTAAGCTCGAGTGGTTCGCTCTCTACGACTAGGGCGTATAAAATGGCTATCTCCTCTCCGTTCTCTTTATTACCGATCTAAATCGAGCCCTATACAATATTGATTATAGCGTTAATATTATTTAGGAATAGTAGGCCGAGTAGTAGCGATATCCCTAAGTTCTCGAATAGGCACGCGAATGCCTATACGAGACGCTTAATATTAAGGACCTTTAGTTTGAAAATTACGAAGTATTCTAGAGTAACTAATCGTCCGTTAGGTATAGTTATAGAGAAATCCGGTAGGCCGATTGATGAGCAATGCCTTAGCTTTAAGCCTATCTTCTTTCGTACGTATAGATAGATCAGGTTGATCTCTACTCCTTAGTCAGCAGCGGAGTAGTTGCGGGAGATTTCGGCGGAGACGCCGTTCGCTATAATCGTGCATAGAATGCCGAATGTACGTATAGTTCGCTTCCTTCTTTCGATTTTCCACCGCTGTATTGACTCATTTACCTGTGAGGCAATCTTCCCAACTAGCACTTGCAGAACTTCATCGTCACTCTCGCTCTCAGGGCTGCGGGCACGTTTGTGGCTGGTTCCGCCAACGTCGTGTTGTTGAGTCCGTGACTGCGTACGTAGGAATGGGTTGGGGAACCCTCTACCCGGAGCGGAGGGGATGGCTGCCGGTGGTGCCGCTGCTGGCTTCTCCGGGGCTAGAGGCGGTGGCACTGGTGTCGCAGACGGTGCTGTTGTTTGCGCCGTCGCTCGCTGTAGAGTCGTCGGAGGTGCCGGTGTTGCTATTGTTGCTCTGGATGCGAGTGCTTCTTCCATTGCCTTTTGCAGTGCGGGCAAATCAAACAGTTTTGCTTCGTTTCCAAGGTCATCTAGGTCACCTTTCTTCTTTGCGATCCGCCTCATCCTTGGTTGTGAGGCCAGTCGCTTGAGTTCGTCACGAGCGTAGGGTGCCCATTGCATCAGCCAGACCAGTGGTATCGTGACAGTTTGCTGTTTGAGCCATGCGAGGAAGTCTAGGGGAGGTTCATTGAACAACGCATTGATAGGGTTCGGTGGTTTCCTTTGCCTGCCGTGAGTTTTTCGCTTGATGGCCTTTAGCAGTCGTGCCTGTGAGACTGGCTCTCTGTGGAGCGTGAGTTCTGGTTCTTCATCCTCGACGCGTGCACGTTTGTAGCTTGTTGCCAGCACTTCTGTTGGGGTTGGTGACTCGCCAAGGTGCTCGTGCTCAACCTCCCACGCTTCTCTGACAGTCGTGCGTGAGGAAATCGTAATGTTGTTATCCAGAGCAATCGCCTTCTCCGTTTCGTCGTCGACTTCCTCCACACGACCGTTGGCCGGCGTTGTTGGTGTGGATGGCGGCAGTGCGTCCTTGATAGCCTCGGCGACTCGAGTCGCTTTTGCTCTCTCTGCGACTGTAGCCCTGAAGTGTTCGCGTGACTCTGGTGGCAGAAGCTGACTGAACGTGCTCGGAGTGCTGCTGTCGCTCGAACTGGCTTGCGATGGTGTGTCCATCGGCTGGCTGTGGCCGAGGGATGTCTGCACGCTGCTGGCATATGCCTCACACTGCTCCTTGGCTGTGGGGTGGAGCGGTTCCTCGACCCATGGCTCTTGGAGTCGCTCTTTGCGACCTTCGCTGCGTGGCTCTTGGCGGTTGCCGAAGCGCTGACTCCAGTAGTAGCCTCTGCTGCTGGTCGGCCGTTCGCCTTCTGGGCTGTTTTGCCTGGCGCCCTCTTGGCCGGTGCTGACTGTTCTCCGCCAAGGGCTGTCAAAATCCCTTGTGCGTTCCTCAAATCCCCAGCGGCCGTTGTATTGGGTGCCCTGTGCACTGTCCTTCTCTCGATCTTTTGCTGGTCGCTCCTCCAGTGTGAAGCCTGCTGCGATGTAGCTCACATGCGCTGTCTGAGGAGGCTGTTGCCAAGAAGAAGAGTGCTGGGGCCCTGATTGTCAATGACCAGCCTGGGCTCGCTCCAGTGACATGAAGTTCTGGAGGAGTTTCTGTTCCCAGTCGAGTAACGGCTGGCTCTTGCAGGCTGCAGGCATGTGGCCACGATTTCCACAAATTGTACAGAGAGGTTGATTTCCCTTCATGTGCTGGTACGGATCAGAACCATTAATCACCCTGCAGGACGACTTCATGGGGTCAATATCATCGTGTCCTGCAAAAGCACGTCTGGTCATGGCCAGGGCTTCTTCGTAATATGCGGGGATTGAGCCTCGAGAGGTGTCCTGTCGAGTGTTGTCGAAGGATGGGCGACGGTTGTTGTCGAACGAGCCGCGGCGGCTGTTGCCATTGTCGTACGATTGGCGACGGTTGTTGTCGAAGGGCGGACGGCCATTGTCGGCAGATGGCCGACGCTCGTACTGGATCTGCTGCTGCTGTTGAGGTGCCTCAATCTGGAGCTGTGACGCTCGGGGTGGCGCGACCGGAGTGGCCTGCGAGTTCCATGTGCCGTAGGTTGGTGTCCGCTGGCCAGAGTTCCGCGGAGGTGTCATGGATGCGGTCGCGGATCCAACGTGAGACTCTGGTTCGCGGTTACCAGCCAGCTCGGCCATGCGTGCGGCTTTTGCGGATGAGATGTTGACAAGCTTGCCAGACGAAATATCGGCGATGTACTGTTTCATCTCTGCGAACTCATCTTCCTTGCGCTGCTGCTCACGTAGCCACGCGGCATGGTCAACCTTCTTCTGGCTCTTCTGAGCGAGTTCGTGAGCTTCTTCGATGGTAGTCCGACTGGTAACTTCTAGCATTGCCTCAAATCGAACCTCTCTATTAGTCAGTCCCTGGAGGAAGTAATTGACTGCCAGTGTCGTAACCAGCGGTATTTCTCCGTTTGGGCTTCGAGCTTTGCGGAGTAGGGCCATCGTACGCGTAAAGTAATCCTTCAGCGTCTCATCCCTTTGCTTCAGGTTGGTGATGTCGTCAAGTATCTGTTTGTTGTCGACTTTGGAAGCATCTTTTGCCCACTTCGCTAACCATCGGGCACGGACTTCGTCACAGGTATCCTCCGTAGCGGCTGCCCGATTAGTTTGCAGAAGGTCAGCAAGGTTCTCATCTGCCCATGTCGCTGCATCCGTGGCTTGGCTTCTGTCGAAGTTACGTATCCAGGTTGGTGGAGTCGCATCAGCATCCTCGTGTGCAATGTCAAAATCGTCGAGCCAGCGTCGTGCATCCTCACGTTTTTCCTCCCAGTCCTGGTGGACCCGTCCATTGAACTTTCCAACCTCCTTAAGGTCGACCTTAGTAGCCATAGCTGGCGTTGTTCGAGCTGGAGTGACTGCAGGCGTGACTGTGACCCACGAAGATTGTCTAGAATGGTGACTTGAGTTGCTGTCCTTCGAGTGCTTTGACGGACTCGATGGGTCGGAATCTGGTGGACTCGAGCCTGGTAGACTTGAGGGCAATGCAATCCGTGCTGCAGATGCGGCGGCAGGGTTGAGTGCTGGGGAGATGGATGTCCAGCTGCTGCTCAGCGGAAGGTTGACTCGAGTCGGATCTGCTGTCGGGCTCGCTGAGGCCGCTGTGGTCGCCAAGTACCGCTGCAGTCTCTGCAGGCTCGACTGTTCAGGTGAGAATGCCGTCTGTTGTGATGTTCCAGAGTCCTCTGATGAGGCAGAGCTTGATTCCGGTGCTGGAGCTGAGGTTGGTGCGGTGGGCCTGCTGTAGCTCGTGACTGTGCGTCCTGCAGTTGGTGACGTGTCTGTGCTGCCAGTTCGAGATGTCCCTGCGCTGCTGATGCCTGCTCTCTCCGCCTGTTGTCGACGAAGGAAACTTTCTGTCCTGTCTCGCTCAGTAACTTCTTGGTACTCTGGGCTCTCTGTCCACTCTTGGAAGCTTGCAAAGTCCGTGGGGTTCCGCACAGATGAGCTGGATGCTGAGGCTGCGCTTGAAGGGCTGACTGAGGCTTGGTGCGTCAGAGGATCCCGTAGCTGCGGGCTCCTTGGTGGACTCGAAGCTGGGCTTGGCTCTGTGAGTTGGAAGCTTTTCCGCGGAGGTTGGTCGGTTTCCGGCTTCGGCTGGTATCGCTCAATGAGAGAGTGGAAGTAGTTCTCTGCTTTAGTGACTCTGTCGTCGTCTGCAGCTGGAGTTCCTTGTGAGATCTCTGCTTCAGCTTGAGCTGGGTTGGTTGATGGCCCTGCGAAGGAAGTGGACGGCCTTGCAACAGAAGACGGCTGACCTGCAGTGACGGATGTTGACGGCTTCCCAAAGGACGATGACTGCCCAGAAATGGACTGCTCGAACTTGGCGAGGTTTGGATGAGGGATGTCCTTCTTGAAGGCGCGTACTGCCTCAGCTTGTTGTCGAGATGGAGGCTGCCACACTGGCCTTGGAACCTTTGAGAATGCCTTGTTGTTGGTAAGAGAGATTGTTCCTTGACTGCTTTGCGGATTGGCTCGTCCTGATCCTGTGATCGAGCTCGTGCCTTGTCGCGTTTCTGCACGACGTGGTGGACGACCTTCAGGGTGATCTTGGCTCATGGATTGGTGTATTGTTTTGTAGGTTTTGATGCCGTCTGCTCGCGATGTCTCAAGCGGTGGCAGTTGGCGTATGTCTTTGTCGGAGGCACAGTATCTTTGGAGACTGTCGGTATCTGACTCTTGCGCTTCCTTGTGAGAAGTAGTATAAAGGTGTGCCTTGAACACTGTTGTACTTGATCGCCGAGTAGTCAATCTGGTGACTTTGGTGGGTTCAGACGACTCGAGAACGCGGAATGGACGCTTGGTACAGCCTGAGTAGCTGTTTTCTTGGGTACACTTTTAAAGTGCTGTGGACGCCGGGTTCAGTCGTAAACTGATGGTATCACGCTGTACGTAATGGGACTGGTTGAGTTGTTGGACTCGAGATGGCTCTGCAAACTGTTGAGTACGCTGTACAGTGGGATCACTGTGGATTGACACGCTGGAAAGCACTCCTTGATGGAGTAAACACTCTGATTCTTTCTGACTGATCTGACTGAGTACACTGATGGTGCAAGAAACACTGGAAGTACGGTGTTGCCGTACGGTCGCAAAAACGCTGAAGGACGCTGTAACGCTGGTGTGCTCGATTGAGCCGCAAAAAATGCACAAATTGGACACGCTGACAACGTGGCTAAATGAGCGGAATAAAAGTCTTACATCGTCCACCAGAAAGAGGAGTAGACAGTGTATTGCATAGATGATCTATCGGAGATGTTGAAGTTGAGATGAAAAGTCAGTGCTTCTTGGCGTGGCACTAGGCTCCTTTGAGCGGCGGCGGTCTGTTCCCTCTTTCCCTATACTACTTCTAGCGAGACGTCCTATAAGTTATTATGCTAGGCTAGCGATATAAAGATAGTACCGATTCTAAACATATTAGCTAGCGGTTTATAGTAGGTATAGTAATAGTAATAAAGTAGGACGACTCGGCGCTAAAGGCGGACTATACGAAGTAGTCCGTAGATAGAGAAAAAGCGGAGGCGGATGCGGATAAGGATAACCCGTTAGGCGGCGGCGTAATAAAGCTACCTCTAAAACTAAAGGCTAGCGTAAAGAAAACACTCTATAAGATAGTAAAGTAAGCTCTAATAAGCGTAGTAACGACGAAGTAGCGAGGATAGAAGGCGGACGCGAAGGGCTTAGCTTCTAAAACGACGGAGCGTCTAATAAAGAAAGCGAAGCTAACGGCGGACGCCGACTAAGGCGGTTTCTTTATAAAGGGGCTAGCCGACGACGACGACGACCTCTTACCTCCTATATAAATATCGCTAAACGTACTAGAGGACTATAACGCTACGATCTACTTAGTATTAATCGACGCCCGTATCCCTATTATCGGAAAGGTACCGAGCTTATTATACCCTCTATTCTACGCTAAATACGCGAAACTAAACGGAGAATTAGTCCTCCGTAGATTTACTACTAAAACTAGACCGACTAGATATATAGTTAAGGTATAGGCTCGTAGCGCTATCCGACTTATCTTCCTCGCCGACTATACGCCGAGGATCTTTAGTAACCTAACGGAGAATAACCGGCGGCGGGTAATCGAGGCGTCCGCCGAAGCGGCGAGCGAACTATTAAAGATCGGCTTCGATATTACGTATATTACCGAAGTAGTCGAAAACATAACGGTAGTTTCGTCGTAACCTCTAGACACGAACTAGCGCTATTTTTAGGTAGTAAAGAAGTTTACGACCGAATATACTAAGCTTAGCGCCGATGAAATTAGTAACGCTAACTTCGATATATAGCGTAGTATATTTACTAAGAAATACTAGACTAATAAGCTAAGGCCGTAAGACCGGCTAATAGTAGACGCGTATATTAGAGTCCTATTTAGCCGAGCTAACATTAACATAAAGCTCTATACCCTAGCGTAGTTATATTTCCTTCGGCTAGAGGTTATTATTAGAGGTAATAGCTAGATAGTAGATATGCTTACTCGCCTAACGGAAGACTAGTAGCGATTAGCGGTAGTTAATATTCTACCCCTAGAGCTAGAGCTAATGTTCGAAGATAGAATAGAGTAAGAACTCCGCGTCGCCTTATTCGGGGACGCTTAGGCTAAATTAAACTAGGATACTATAATCTAGCTAGACTAAACGCCGGTATATAACATACTTAACCTAATAGATTCTACTATTACTAAGGTGTCGACGATGTAAATCTACTAGCCGCGAGCGACCGTAGACTCGGCTATCCCTATCGTTTAGAACGCTATATTCTTCCTAGGTAGAACTAGATCGCCTATCGCTTTCGCGACGTATATCCGTATAACGCTAGTTATATAGAAGCGAAACAGGCTTAATTCGTACCTACGCGGAATAGCGGTCGCCCTAGATAGGGATTATAAGGTTTTCCTCTATAAGCTCGTAGGAAAAATCTACTAGAGTACCTTATTAGTACCTATAATACTATTATACGTAGTAAGCATCTTAAAGGAGCCGACAACCGCTACGGGAAAACTAGAACTAGGCGAGTCTACTAGTATATCCTAGCTATCGGAACGTATAAGTATAATCTCTATCTATAACATAGGCGAGCCTATACTAACGGCGCTACGCCTAGAAAAGGTAGGCCTTAAAATCCTACCTATATAGGTAAAGACATAGCTAGAGGATAAGGTTATAAGATTCTTTTAGAGAGGTAGACGCCCGAGTTACGGTAATATACTATAAGAAGCTATTAATAAGACCGGAGATAGTTATAAGAACCTTACTACTTAGCTAGTAGAGGACCTCCCGGATAGCCTACGACTATAGTACTAACTTATTCTAGACGGAGCGTTTATAGCTAAATATCGCGCGGAGTACGACTCTAAGCCTACTATAAAAACCGACGACGTCGGCGATCGTATAGATATCGATTCTACTAACGACGTAGTAAAGCCGGAGAAGCATCTAGAGCCTATATTACGCGAATCTAAGTTAGATAAAAGCGTAGTAGCATTCGAAGAGCCTAAGCTACGCGCGTCTACCGCGAGATTATAAGCTATAGAAGTCTACTACTAGTCGCTTAAATACGACGATAAAACTATTAACATTACCGACGCTAAATACCTATTATAGTAGATAGTAGACGCTATCTATACTACGACTAGCGAATAATACCGCGACCCTATACGACGTATAGCTACTACTCTAGGACAAAATATAACCGGCGGGAAGTTCGACATTAACCTATCTAGATTATAATATATATAGCGCGCTAGTCTACGTCTACTTATCGGCCTAGATCCGCGTAGTAGCTTCGTAGGAGCGCCGAACGAGTACGAGAGTAACATTACATAATAGAAGTAAGAGGTAAGGAGGTAAAGGGAGTTTAATATCTACCGATTAGTACGATAAATGTTTAAAGGCACGGGTAGTTTAGCCGGAGGTACGAGTGCTCCGAGAAGACTACTATAGAGCCTTTTATGTTTTATTCCTTACCGGGACGGCAAGCTTATTGGCGGGGGGGACCTGTTACGTAATGACTATGGGTCTTACTTCCACTCTGAGTAGCTAGCCACCTAGTTCGGTACACTTACTTACCATACGTACGGATGAATCCATGATTCCTTACAGCTGGCTAATCAGAGTGCTTTGTTTCTGTGAACTTCTTGTAAGTCCTCCAGACTCCGTGAAATTTTCCGAGGGCTTGAAATGTTGGTGATGCGGTGCCTTGCCGAGGTAGCTTCTGGTCGATCGATTGAAAGTACATAGGTACGATATGAGCGATCCTTGGCTCGGTGATCTCCCTGGCCGTGTGAAGATCAAGTAAGTTGCAGGATCGTAGAGGATCAGGCTTAACAACCGGTGCTACGAGCACAGGCTTGGTACTGGTTCTGGTCAGTACAAAGTTCATTTCTCAACCTTTACTTTATGTCTTCCACAATCAAAGAATTGTCTTCAAGGCTCGCTCAGGCTTTCAGCCAAGAACAGCGGGGATGCAGTGATCGTGTCGATTCGGACAGAAGCAATGAGCGCATGGTTGCTTAGCCTTGCAGCTGTGGCGAGAAGGCGCAGAGTCCAGATGAGGGTCTGTACAGCGTTGTACTTTTTCAAGGAGTCGAATCGTGCTGCTCTCCCTTGCGCCAGTGCAACATTGGCGTTCCATCACGGTCCTATTTCCTTAACGAGGTGAGGGGGGAGGTACTTGCAAATACCTCTCTGGGAGGCGTTGCAGACTCATGTATACTCCATCTCCGTAATGTGACGACCTCCCTATGCGGAGCCGCATCCATCGACATCGTTAGCTAAACAACACCCAACTCTTTGGAGAACAGAGAAGCTCATTCAACGTACCTTGATGAAAGTCCATCGCCAGCCCGATCGATGTGCGTGAGTTGCGTTTCCAGGTAGATTCAAGCGATGAGAGATTGTACGCAAGTCCACTTTCGCGATAACAAAGCAATCACTAAAGCATACCACCATGACAAGATTCAGAGATGAGCCCTCGAAATAGTCGTACGGTCCAACAAGTAGGTACGATTACACCGCGGTCTCTCTATTATTCGAACTCAGCTCAGCATAGCACCGCCTTTTAGTTGCCTGCCAGGATGGAGTCCGAACACGCGCTCGATCAGAGTGAGCAGACAAACATGAACAGCGCAGCGACTGCCAGCGAACATGCGAGTCGCAGAGAGTCTCTCACTTCAGTTGACGAGAAGAGGTCGCTCAACGCAGACGGAAGTGGAAGGCGCACCTCAAACCTTGCGCTTCTTGGACGGAGGCGCCTCGCCAAGCATCTCCTTAAACTCCTCCTCATTGATCGTCTTCAGACCTTTCTCCTCGATCTCGTCCAGTTTCTTCTGGCCGGCTTTGAGGCCTAGAACGATGTAGTCCGTCTGGTCCAGCTTAGTGGGACCGAGGATCTCCGCACCTATACAGGTCAGCAAGTCAATTTCAAGGTAAGTGGGTGGTGATGATACCGTGAGACTTGGCGGTCGCCTCGCAGGTCTTGCGGTCCATGGTGAAGGTGCCGGTAAAGATGAGCTATTAGGCAGACAATTAGCTGGCATTCTTAATCATTAATTGCAGGACGTCTGGACTTGCCTTCAGGCCGTCGAGAGAACCCTTCTCGCCTTCGAGCTCAGTAGTCTTGGTCGATGGAGCGGCACCATTCTTGGCGGCAGCAGTGGACTTCTTCGTGGTGGAGCTGGCAGCGCTGGCGGCAGCAGCACTCTTCTTCGTGGTCGCCTTCGCGGTGCTGGCGGCACTGTCGTCTAATCAGCATTGCATTCGACTTTAGATCAGTAGGATACTCTCACCCTCCACCGTTGGCAGCGGCGACATCGCCCATCAGCTCCATCTTCTTCACCTGCACAGTGAAGTTCTTAGACTTATTCTTGAAAGTCTTGCTCCCGTCCTTGATCGCGCTCTCCTCAATCTCATCGCCCTCGTCGCCCGACATCTTCTTGGCGGTGTCGTTGGCAGAGTCGACGGCCGCATGAATTTCCACGAGATTGAACTCGCCGACTTTGTCGGTCTCGTCTTCGAAGTCACGCGTAGTGACTGTGTAGACGTACTGCTTGCGTGGCGCCATGCTGACGTCTGTGAGGTGGTATCAGTCAGTTTGAGTTGCTCCGGTGAGTGCTGCAGTAGAGGACGCGAGTATGAGTGGTGAGCGTGGATGTTTTGATGTTTTGAGGGAGAAGGTCTGAGAAGGATTCAGGCGTTAAGGTATTGACGGGCGAAAGTGGGGTCACGGAGCGGGAAGAAACAGGAGACAACATCCTACACGGTGTATGACTGCAATCTGTAAGATCAAAGCAGATGTGTTGTGATTGCACTTACTGCTACTCTTCGTACACTTTCCCACATCGGTCTGCTCCTCGCGACTCTCTCCCCATGCTTTAGCATCTCATGCGCGTCATATTGTACAATTCCTCCTCACGGCCAGTCTCCAGTGCTATCCAACTCCAACCAGGGAGGGAGACCGTGCACGTAACCTCATCCTCCACGCTCATTACGATGATGCGTAAACGCTTCACAAAATTCAAGAAGACGCAGCACCTCCGCACCGCTATCGTTTCCTCAGGCCGGCTTTGTTATCAATCCCAGTTCCAGGCGCTTCGATCAGACTGAACGGTTCACCATTGAGCGTGACTTGCGGTGTTTCGGCACCCTCAACCGGTTTTATCTCCGCTTCGTCCTCTTCCTCATCATCGGACCTCTCGTCCTTCGCCTCGCTAGTGGACAAGAACCGCACCAGAATGCGAATAATCAAGATGAACCAGAATATGTTGACAGCCTGCAAGACTGCAAGCAGACCGAATGTAATGACCTGTGAGATCCAGCATTTGTATTGCTGCGTATCCCAATTCAGGTCGTATGGCCCAACAGTCGCAAATTGTCCGTTGGGAAGGAGGGACGCAAGAATGACAAGGTTGAGATAATGGCGGAGATATGCCCATACCACAATAAAGAGACCAAAATAGGCAGGTGTAATCCAGGCATCGATGTAGTTGAAGCATTTGGAGGTCTTGAGGAACCGTCAGTACATTTCTATCTAGCACAAACATCAAACCTCCACTTACCGCCAAAAAGAAATCGGAGATGTCGTGAGTAATATACACGGCAACTCCGATGTAGGTGAAGTGAAAGCGGTAGCTCAATCCAATCAGGGACAAAGTGATGATATGGTGCAGCACCAACTCTTTGAAGTCCTTGCGAGGCTTCTCGAGCATCATCATCATGACCAAACTTTGCTGTGCCCAATACGATGCTTGCAGCAGGTAGTACGCCTTGAACACCGCCTCGTGTGCCCTATGGGGAAACCCTTGGTACATTCCCGCGGTATTGAAGTACCACACGGGCGTCCTGCTCATCACATACATTCCAAATGGCCCAAATACAGCAAAGTATAGGGCAGTGTAGAACTGTTCCATGAAGCGGCTCTGCTTTCCTCTTGCTCGAATGCCACAGCGAATGGCAATGGGACGAATCAAGCGCTGCATCAAAAACTCTCTCGTGAATGACAGCACAATCGTGTAGAAACCGACAAAAGCCAGATCCTTGGGACCTTTGCCATATTGCGTGACGTTGCCAATGTATGCGGGGAGGGTGTCGGTCCGCTCGTTCAACGGCGGATTTGCGTAGGAGAGGAAGATGCAGTAGTGCAGCGGATTGTGCTCGCCCGGACTGACAGCATACAAGGCCAGTATTACCAGGACGAGCACCAGCGGGATGATCCACGTGTGCTTGAGACACATTCGCTTGCACCGATTGAGCAGGCTCTTGGCCTTGCGACGCTTCGACGGCCGCGTGGGCTTCTGGGTAGTGGGCGTGCTCGGCGGGGATTGTGATATCTGATGCAGGTGCGAGAGGTCTGTTGTAGCAAACGCAGTGGCGCCCGTGTCTCCGCGGGGGTCAGCGCCCAAGTTGGAACTCTTCCGCCGTCGAGTCCAAGTCCGCGCGTCGCTGCTCTTCCGGTCTAGCTGCGGTGTGAATGTGGGCGAAAGCGGTGGAAAGGCCTCGGTTTGGGCAGGTGGTGGTGGAGGCATGCTGGAGGAGGAATGGGAAAGTTGTAAGGAACGACTGGCAGCGACCACCTAACCGGGGGGGGGAGGTGTAGACGAGAGGACGGGACCGGATATGGTACCTTGTAGCAGCAATACTTCAAGGGAGTTCCATGAGGTCTGGGGTCAAACCCAAACTCTTCCCGTCGGCTGTTTGGTTTCTCCGGGCAGACCTACAGTACAATATCCTCCGACGCGTCAAGAATCTGACAGTTTGACAGTTGTCGCTGCCTTTCCTTCATCTCATTCTTCTTTCCACATGCAATGCTACACTTTCATTGCATCACATCTCACGTCACAGCCATGACCGAAGACCTCGCAGCCATTGAACGGGCGGCTTGGTAGATGGTGAGGTCATTTGGCACGCTGACAGTCTCCAGTGCCGTCAGCAGGTCGCGGCAAGTAGAATGGCACGGATGGTCCCAATATTTATACTCACTCCCTCACACATCACACATCATACACAGCGACATGTAGTAGTGCCGTGCAGATAAGGTAGGCATGTCTCCGCATCGTCAATCTCGAGATACCTTATGCAGGTGCATCTCTCGCACTCCGACCTACACATTTCTTCAGCTCTAGCTTCAGGCGCCTGGAGATAATGTCTTGGCGAAGGCCTGACGCCTCCGCCTCCGCCTCCGCCTCCGCCTCCGTCACCATCACTTCACTGTATCGTCCACCTGCTTGGACAGACTCAGGCCCATCATGGTAACCCAAGCTAAGTGTCCTGATGTGCGACTCATTCAAATCAGTACAGTGTAGGGCCTGTCCAACTGCTCGACCTCCTTTTTGACTAACAGAAAGATGTTGCTGTTGTTCTTGTTGCCCTCAAAGAAGATCTCTCATAGCAAACATGGCAACGTCAACACTCACCCACGACTTTCTGCTCCAACCCTCTCACTTACACCCACAGTCGATCAAGGGCGTCTCTCTCTTTGTCGCGTCTGCTGTAGTGCTCCTTATCCTGATCGCACGGTACTGGCTTGAACATCCACAGAATTTGAGCCAAGAAGCGGACGACCGACAACGACAAGCCGCCAACTACATACCCTTCTTTGGACACCACTTCAGCTTGCTGTCACATCCCGCCGAAACGCTGAGGCATTGGTCTCGTGTCTGTGGCGATGTCTTCATCATTAGAGGTCGTAGGAAGGTGACTATGATCAATAGTGGCCAAGCAGCGAGATCCATCTATGCACGACACTCAAATGCTCTGAACTCAAGGCCAGAGCTCTGGACTTATCATCACGTATTCTCAAAGGGCGGCAAATCGACTCTCAGCACGACTCCCTTTAACCAGCTCTTCGCCAACGCCAAGAAAGCAGCTCCTTTCAGCCAAGCCTACATGTCACGCAACCGCCACCTCATTGACATAGAGACACGGCAATTCCTCAACGAGTGCTTAGCATTGCAAGGCCAGTTCATCGATCCCTTGCGAATGCTACAGCGCATGCTCATTAGCGTCAATCTAAACCTATGCTGGGGTCGAAGAATCCTGAGTCATGTCGATCCTTTCCTATTGGAGGTTATACATTGCGAATACAAGATCATGGAGCTTCGGAACATGTTCACCAACTTCCAAGACGGCATCCCTTTCCTGAGATTCTGGCCGTTGACCAGCAAGTCTCGCGAAGCGAGGCAAATCCGGGTAAGGAGGGATGCGTATCTGAAAGCGCTTAATGAGGACCTGGACGAGAAGACGGCTCGCAATGAGAAAGTGGATTGTCTGAGAGCCGAACTTTTGGGTCAGGGAGATGCTTTTGCTGACGAAACGGATGTGCTGTGTATGACGATGCTAGGAGCTGGGGTAGGGCCCAGCGCGGGTGCGTTGCACTGGGGTATGGCCTTGCTTGCTGTGAGGCAAGATATTCAGGAGAAAGCTTACCGGGAACTGCGAGATATGTCGGTAGCCACCCTATCGAGATGACAAAGCGGGTAAGAGCCATCGTAAACGACACGAGGGAGTTTTGATTGACATCTGCAAGGTCCCTATCGCGCCTGTCGACCCGTCTCCTTCCTGCTTCTGTGCAGGTTCCTCCGGAATGGCATCCGACACATGTGGCTCTACAGGCAATTGCAGATGCAACTCCAACACTCTGGACGCGGGTGACAATTGCAACCTTTGTAGTGCCAGCTCCTGCCCAAATGCTAGCACCTTGGGATACAACGGCTAGTTGCGTGTGGCTTCTCATACATTCTGGTGGACGCTTCCGAAGCTGGCCGAAGAGAACGACGACTTTTGCAACTTTGGGTGGAATGAAGATTGGTCCTGGGTACGGAACGCGGGAAAGACAAATGATCTTGGTCGGGATGTCTCCTATGTTGCAGATTGTGATGGGTATTGTGTAGTCGCTCTCTGTATCTGCTAGCCAGCAAGCTAGTCGCAATCGAATAAACCAGTGGCCACGATAAAGCTCTCGTCGTTATCTCAAATGGAAGAATATTCGGAGGAAGCGAGCTCGAACAGGTTTCCCATGACACGCTTTCTGGCTGGTTCTATGCGAGAGCTGAAGAACCTGTCCTGCCCGAGCCATGGCAACAACCGAGTCAAAGGTAGAAGAGCGTGGCGGGACTTTCCTCGCGGCCTTGCCGGGGCATTATTTTCCACAATCGTTACGGGCGTACACAGACCGTCCTCTTCGTTGATCCAGGTGAGATGATTCACATTTTCTTCGATATTGTCGCATCAGTGCAGGTGGCGTTAGAGATTGATGCAAGGATGCTGTCAAAGGGAGTCGCGACAACTTGGAAGTCGCGTCGTGCGTTCAGTCAGTGCCAAGCATTGCTCGTGAAGATACCTTAGGGTTAGGGTTGATGTAGTGCAGCGGGCGACAATTGTAGATTCTTAGCATCTACTAAGGCTATTACGGGCATCACTGGTTTCGAAGAGATTACCATCAGTTCAGTTCAGTTCAGTTCAAATATGTGACGTACTTGTAGGAAATATCTCAAAATAGTGCACTTGTCACAGATTATGCTATAGGTACTATGATAGCTGCAACCAAGCAGCTGCCAAATTCCCTTGCCTCAACACATATCGCTTTGGCGCAAAGATGACGACACTACTATTGTGACCTATCCAAGTCGACTGGAGTTTTGACATGTGCGTTATCACAGCCCCAAATCCAACCCCAACCCTCGCCTTTTAGTCACACCACTGACAGGCACAAACAAGGAGGCTACCTGCGAACATGGGCAGAGAAGATCTCAATCATCATATATCGTGACTCTGCTACAAGCTTTGTGCATTTAAATCGTAAATTTCCTATAAAATCATACAAGTCCAGCCTACTCTTCACCAGCCCGCCCAACAGTGAGGCCCAAACCACTATTCGGATCATCATAAGCAGCAAATTCGCTACTCAGGATATCATCCATGCCCTTCCAATCCACCCCTAGACTAACCTGGTCAAAAGTCGGCAAATCGCTAAAATCGTACTGCTGAGTCGGGCTGGTAAACGCAGGCTCACTAGTCCCAGTAGCGTCCCCAAGCATCTGCGACAAATGTCGAGAGAAAGGCGAAAGTTCAACAGGCAGACGTCCGCCACCACTGACACTGCGACCTCCAGGCGTTCTCTCAACTCGGCTGGGTGTGGATCGGAGAAAGTATCGCGACGAACTGGGCGACATCATAGTTTCGTGACCGTCGGCGTTGTTTGCAGCGTTCTTGCTCTCGCCAAGAGTTCTTCGCTTGCGAGATGACTGCGTTGGAGTTTTCAGAAACTCATCGAATCGGCTTTGGTTGGATGTTTGCGGAGTAGTCTTGACTGGTGTCTTGCGACGGGAAGCCGGGGATTTGAACATTACAATCGGAGAATCTTCGAATAGATGCGCAAGATCGTCGGCATCGTCAACTGGAGGCGGCATGTTCTCCTGATCGTTCGTGAAGACTTCGAAGATGTTGACGTTTGTCTGCTCGGAAATGGTCACAGCCTTGACCTGAGGCGGTGTTGTCCGAGCGTTTGGTGGCGACTGCGATTTGCGTGCGGAAGTTCTGTCGCCGTCGAGGCTCTTCGGCTGCCCATCACGTCGCGGAGAAGGAAATAACAGTCGCCTAGTTGGCTTCGCCGGTGTGTCTTCCAGCTCTATTGGCGATGTCTGTGAGCCTTGGAAACGCACGGGACTCGACTGAGTAGCTCGCATAAAAGAAGCATCGCGTCGCACGTTGGTCGGTCGGGCGTTCTCGCTCGCCCGACGCGGCTGAGGCTGCATGCTATTAGCTCTGGGCCGTTTGGGCGCAAGTGCACGCATGGGCGGTGGCTCGACCGGCGCGTCGTCTGTCGAACGACCGTCATCCATAGCATCGTCGTCTGGTGCGACCTGGTCAGTGAAGAATGCCTCGGATTGTGGGTCCATGCCATCGGTGTATAGGCCATCATCATCCTTCCTCTTCAGTTTTCTCGGGTTCGGCTTGCGATGCCACCTGTCAGATGGCCGCATCCGGCGGTTCTTCGCAAACCAAAGACCGCATGGATTGCAGACGATACTCTCTTCAAATCCAGGCCCAGGGAGGTCGGTCTTGGTCTTCTTCATGCTCTTGCGAATAATGAACTTGGTCGCATCGCCAGTGTCTTCATCGATTTCTGTAACCTCTACTGCAATAGTCTCGCCATCACCCTCGGAAGAGTCCAGGGGAGACGGCTTGCCATCGCAGTGTTTGATGTAGATTCTGCGCCAAGTAGGCGTCTCGATGGCACCACAATGAGAGCAGAACACTGGAGTTTCGCCATTCGCGATAGCATCTGCCAGGCGCTGTTGAATGATCTTGCGACGTGGGGCATAAGATCCGGAACGGGGAGCTTTGGACAATCCGCTTTCATTATCGCTAGGAGCTGGGGAACCAGCTTCAGAATCGTTATAGGTAGTTCGCGAGCGCTGAATAGGTTGTCTTTTTCGCTTTGCCGCTGCCGTAGATGTAGCCTGCTTCGATGGCAGCGCGAGCGAGCCCCTTCTCGAACCAGCACCTTCTGGTTGCGGTGTCGGCTCAAATCCGGGCGAGACTGTGGAAGCTTGTTTTTGCGGAAGTGCATAGAAATTCTTAGATCTGGTCGTGGCGTTAGTTCTATCCAATCAGACGCTGTCCATTTCTCCAAAGAGTTCCAGGAAGAGTTGATCATGATTAACATACCCTTCACTGCCAGCGCGCGTATCGCTCACATCACCAGCAACGAAACCTTCGATTTTAACAATGGTCTCTTGCCGATGCTGACGCGAGCGATACTGCGCGGCAACATCCACGTCATCCGCATCTGGACTGCGATTCTCATCATCCTCCATACTCTCCACGACCGTCCCGCTGTTGAATCCTCGATCACTAACGTAGCCACTGTCGGCCAGCCGTGGAGGCGGCAGGGTTGGAAGGCCGGGACTGCTGGGCTGACGCTGGTTAAAGCCTGGGATGAGAGGCGGCGAGGACGGAATCTCCATCGGAGTGCCTTCACCGGCAATACTATTGCTCGGAGAACTGCCTTCGGGAGAGCTTTGTGCCGCTTCCGACATTTGGTCATTCTCCGACATGAAGTCCGAGTCTGCGATGGAAATCTGTCTCAACATACTTCGAGGACCTGTGGACTGTCGTGCTCGCTGGTGTGGCAATAGCGTGCGCTGTGGTACGGGAGTAGGCACACGAGGTGGTGGCTCGAGATCGCTACCAGGAGCTGATGGGCGCTTAGCAATTGGGCGGTGCATGTGCATGGAAGATGCCGTGGCAGCGGTGACGCGAAGATCAGACGACTTTGAACCGAACGATGACTTTCCGCGCCAGTCCGTCTTGGTAACCTTTGCGCGCTTGCGCGATTGGCCATCTTCATTATAAAAGACCTCAGGCTGTTGCCGTGATTGTGACGGCTGCTGTTGGAATGTTTGTTGGTGATATACTTGATTGTATTCACTTCGGACACTTCCGCGTGATTCGGGCCGATCGTGGTCTGCAAAATTTGGAGCACTGCCGGAGAAGCTCTGGTGACGTAGCTGGTCGTTGCGGGAGTGGGAATTGGCACTGATCATTGGGCTACCAGATCTGCTGCCTGGTGCGCTGTGAGTCTGAGCGGCAAATGCGGGGTTGTACGCAAAAGGAGCATCTGTCGGGGTTTCGCTGACTCCCACAGTCGCTGGCTGCTGGAACATCTCGCCGGTTCCCGTACCCATTCCGAAAATGTCTTCCAACGACGCCGCACCACTATTACCACCTGTCGCCATCCCGTCGAAGCCGAAATAGTCTGCCTGGCCCTGGTTATGCTGCACGGAAGCATTCGTATTCCAGGCGTTGGGATCAAAGCCAGCGGAAGTAGCAGGACTCATGCTACGCGAGCATGCGGCGTTGTTGCCTAGTGCTGGTCTTGACAGCGGCGTAAATTTGAACTTGACCTCCAAAGTCTCCTTAATCGTGCTGTTGAATACAGAGCTGATGTTGTTTTTCAAAACTCGTCCCGTGATCATCGTCTTGTTCTGTCCAGGTGTACCCGATGATGAGGCAGTGTGCAGCGTGGACAGCCTACCATGTCCTACGAGAAGAGCGTCTGGCTCGCTGTAGTCGGTGGAGTAGACGGTAAAATCGCCAGTCTCCAGATTGGAGAGAATCTCGGGCGAGACTTCAGTGATGCTCTGTAGACATTGCTGCAGCTCAATCACACCGACTTGCGTCTGCTCATCGATGGCTACCGCGGGGATATTGAGGCTACCGGGCACCCGGGCGAGACATGTTGTCTTGTTGTCCGCGTCGAATGTGTAGAGGATCTTGATCCGCATAGGACGCGTTGGTATGTCGCTCAAGTCGTCCATGGTGGATGTTGATGTATTGGGCAGATCTCAAGTAGAAGGTTGGAGTATTTGTAGCCTCGCGGGCAGGCTGAGGACTACACCACGTGCTGCAGCATACTCTATTGAAGGAGGAGGAGGAGGAGCAGAACGCGAAGTGGTAGATGTGTCTGTCGAGAATCGAGGTTCCTGCGGGGCGTAAATGCAGTGCTGTTCAATTCCTGTGAATGCTGATTATGGTCATCAAGCTAGTGTAGTTGTACAGTCCTGGGTCGTATTAAGGGCAAGTAAAAGAAACAGGCAAGGTAGTGAAGAGGAAGAGAGGAGAGCGAAGTCGACACAAGACGCGTCGCGGTAGATCTCCGTACGAACCACGAACAGGGCTGGTCGGATCGCGCACTAGTTTAGTTCTAGCGCGGCTTTTCCCGAAGGAATCTAAGCTGCTGCGAGCACTGCATCTCGATCTTTGAGGAAGTCACGACCACGACCATACAAACACATATTGCATTTCCACCTTCCTCAATATCACCACCGCATCACAATGGCCACCGCTACGGACGAAAAGATCCAGCTCTTGCTCAGCAAGCCGCGCAATGAACTGACGTGAGTTGCTGCATTTTCTTCCCACTCGCGCGACGAACTTCCGGCTAACTTCACTTTCATAGCGAATATGAGATTGGCGTGCTCGAGACGCACGAATTCACATCCGGCCCTCTATCGCTCCTTCAAACCGCCGTTCGTCAACACACCCAAGTCCTGATCTCGTGCCGCAACAACCGCAAACTGCTTGCGCGCGTCAAGGCCTTTGACCGACATTGCAACATGGTGCTGGAGAATGTAAAGGAAATGTGGACGGAGATTCCGCGTCTGACGGACGGCAAGCGCGGCCGTCCTGTCAACAAGGACCGCTTCATCAGCAAGATGTTCCTACGCGGTGACAGCGTCATCTTGGTGTTGTTGAGCTGAAGAATTTGCTCTGTCGGAATGAAACCAATTGCAGGGCGAGGGAGGGCTTTTCGTCTTCAGAAGCCAAGGAGCCACGGCGCAAGGGAATTCTGCGAAAAGGGACTTTGCGGTGGAACGAAGTGCAACGGCGGTACGAATCGCAAGACTACCTTACCTTATACGCGCATGTCAAGGCTGGCTGATTTGGACGCAGCGTGCCAGAAGCGTGGAAATGAGCACTCGGCGGATAGAGACGCCGAGACACAACTTGGCCTCTATCATCAAGGCTATGTATTATGAAACTTGTACCCAAAAGCTCACACACCAAACACCGCAGTTCTGAGCCATCATCTACCTCAATGCATCTGCCAAACCCGAGAAGAATTCCGCGAGGCCATGTGCGCCTGGATCCGGCACCTCTTGGTAGCCTTTTCCTCCGATATACACTGTCCTCCCAAGGCTTGCTTGCATTCCCTTGGTCTTCTTCGCTCCTTCATCAGCTGCCTGTGCCGCCTTTTGCAAATCCGAGGTTTCGGTTAGCTGGTCCACGAACGGCTGCAACGCGTCAACCAGTGTTCGATCTCCAGGTTTAGCTTGAGTATATTGACCAAGAGTGTTTTGGGCAGTGCCGAGGGCCTTTGCCCAAACCTTGGAATCTGCCGAGCTGCCACCATCACCGCTCTGCTCTCGCAGGCCATAAGCAACGGCGTTCAAGAAGATGGCGTACAAGGCTCCAGAAGTACCATCCATGTCGTTCTCCACGACCGAAACAATACCGTCCATGAAGAGAGCTGCATCTTTTTGCTCGGGAGCAGATTTCAGATGTTTTTTGATGCCCTCGGCTCCACGCTTCAAGCCAATGCCACAGTCACCATCACCCACTGCCGTGTCGTACTTTGTGACGTCGGGCTCCGCTGCAATGACCCGATCAAGAGCTTCGCTGAGTGCTTTCTTGGCGACCGCCGGATCGATGCTGAGACCGCAAGGCTTGTTTTCCACTCTCTTGCCAGCCCCAGCCTCACGGGTCTGCGATGGCTTGTTCGTCCATGTCTTGCTGCTCACCGATGCTGACCACCCGGCCGCCTCGGACGGTGCATCCAGAAGCTCGAGGACTGACTTTCCGACACCCAGATCGGTGACCTTTAACAGCGAAATGGAAAAGCCAAGACCATTGAGCGAAGTCATAAACGTGCCGGCCAGGATTCTTGCCGGCTTGATGCTGTAGTCCTTTGCCAGCTGCGAGACAACTTCTGTTGTGATCCCTCCCATTTCGAGCACACTGACTCCACCAAGGTTGTTGACAAGCAGTACAGTCTCATCGGACTTGGTGATATCTGAGAAACCCCTGTCCTTGTCACTTTGATCCAGCATATACCTCAGCATGGTCTTGACAGTCTCAGGAAGCTCCGACGTCGTGATCTCGGACCCGGGTTCGTTGTGAATACCCATCCCGATCTCAACTTCGTTATTCTTGAGGCCACCATCTTCCGGTTCTTTTCGGCCTGGAACATGCACATGGTCTAGCGACGAGCCGATGGAGACTGTGTTGTCTGCCACAGCTCTGGCTGCCTTTTCCACATCATCGAGGCTGGCACCAGTTGCGGCAAGTGCGCCTGCGATCTTGTGAATAAGCACCGTCCCGGCGATTCCTCTTCGACCGACTTTCCCGCCCTTGGCCCTTCCGACACCAGCATCATCTCCCATAACGACTTGCCTCGCATCAATACCAGCAGCTCTCGCCTTCTCAACAGCCATTCCAAAGTTCAAGACGTCTCCGGTGTAGTTCATCACTACAACCAGTACCTGAAAGTGTAGCGCATTAGCATCAGTGGACTTGTGGAGAATTCTGGAGCGGAAACAGCATTGTGCACGCAAGACATGAACATGTTCCTGCTGGCAACTTGATCTCCCCTTCTACTTACACCCTTGCTAGTATCTACGCGCTCGAGAATACATTTCCGGACTTGCTCAGCAGAAGGAGAGGCAAATATGGTACCAGCCACAGCGCCGCTCAACAGTCCTGGACCAACAAAAGCAGCGAAGGAGGGCTCATGACCCGATCCTCCACCAGAGACGATCGAGACTTGAGACTTTGCAGCATCAGGACGCAGATAAACAATCTTCTCCTTCGAATCGAAAGCAGTGTTGGGGTTTGTGAGAGTTATGCTTTCGAGAGCACTGGAAACGAGAGCCGAGGGATCATTGATGAAATGTTTCGCTTGACAGAGGTCAGTAAGAGCTCCAGAAAGCTTTGAGGTTGCACGTACAAGACATGTTGATTAGTGTTCTGGAGTCAATGAAGTTTGCTGGAAAGTTATAGAGCAGGTTCGAGGTGTACTTGGAATCAAATGGCATCAATGATAGCCTTCGAGCGGGGACGCGGGGGGGCACGTGTGGAGTGCCTGTGGGCCTGTGGAGCGAAAATGCCAAGACAAGTTCGAGTAGCCGGCAGCGGCGTTTGATCCAGAGGACTCCATTCTGCATACAACGAGAATGAGGTGGACCGCCATTGCTAAGGACACAGGCCAGCCATTGGAGCGCGAACTTACCGAGGGTCCATTTTGACTCAATTTCCATTTTCGCCAACAAGAAAATAGACGCTCGCAGCGTTGCTAAAGCAGATCCCTTAATTGACCCCCAACAGCTCACAGCTTCAACCCACGACTCTTCGCCATACGACCAACCTGGCCCGACGGCAAATACCATCCAGTCCACTTCTCCTCAAGTCCATGACTGACTCCCGTGACTCGGTCCCACGGCTTGGTCTCCTGCAAGTACTTGACCACTGCGAAATCTGCATCTCCCTCAGGATCATATCCAAAGACATGCTGCGCAGTCTCTGGAGCTCCCCACAAATTCCAGCTTTGGGCATTGGCATCAGGACCAGTCACTCTAGGCTTGGAGTTTAGGTTCCGGACGTCTGCCATTGCAGGTGTATCTTTGACTGATGGTGCTGAACTTGCATCGCGTGCATTTCCGCGAGGCTCAGCCTCTGCCATGTAAATACCACCCGTCACAAATGATGCTTGCTGCTTAGCCCAGGCACGAGGCATGCGAGTCTTCTCGTAGATGTCAATGGCTTCAGGGATGGTGATGACACCCCTGATGACTTCAGCGAAAACACGCCCGAGGAAAGCTCCATCTTCCTGCAGAGCTGTCAGCAAAGATTATTGAGGGAAGCTGAAGCGCACGAGACTTACCATAGCAGTAGCCGCTCCCTGCGCGAGGTGATTCACCATACTGTGAGCCGCATCACCCATCAAAACCACATTCTTCTGCGGACTAGACCAGGATTCCAAAGGACCAGTTATCAAAAGTGGCCAGCGCTTGGACGACGGCACCAAGTCGAGAATCCTCTTGACCCGCGGGTCGACGTCCCTATAGTACTCCCGCATTTCTGCCATATCGCAATTATCCTGAACATCAGTGATCGGCTCTTTCGTATGATGCGACATTACGGCGTTCCATTCTCGTCCAGCTGAAATCGGGTATTGGATGATGTACCCCTTCTCTAAAGCCCAGACGTCTATGTCGTTTCCGAACTCACGAGCTTCTGGCACTTTGCTGTATACCTCCTCGTAGGGCAAGACTGCTCGGTATCTGTAAGTCAAGTTTAGCAAGCTACTCTATAGGACTTGGTGCTTGGACTGACGCAGCGTTGTTGGTGGGAGCTCGTGGCTTGACATCTGGAAACAATGAGGTCCTCACAACCGACTTGAGACCGTCGCTACCGATGAGCAGATCGAACGAATACTTCGCCGCTTTCACCGTTTCCACTTCGACTGGGTTCATCTGATATGAGATATTCTTAACTCTCGCATCGATAACAATCTTCACGCCATGCCTCCTCGCACCCTCAGCAAGTCCAGTATGAAGATGATGACGATGAACCATCCACCACTATATTCCAATCAGCACATCAAATTCCATCCATCTTCAGGATCAAAAGACTTACAGGAAACCCAAATTCCCTTACAGTCTTCGGAAACAGCTCCGTTCGTTGAATAACAGTCCCATCTGTCCTCCGCATATTAATATTCTTACATTGCACCAAATCATCTCCAATGATGTCTGAAACACCCCATCGAATCAAAAGTCTTGAGACATTGGGCGTCATTTGGATTCCGGCACCTATTTCTCCTAGTTCGGCGGCGGCTTCGAGGATGGTGACATCGCAGCCTGCTCGAGCTAAGGCTATGGAGGCTGCTAGACCTCCTATGCCTGCTCCTACGAGGCCGATTTTCAGGGTACGTTTTTCGGGCTGAGGGGAGTTAGCCAATGTCGTATGTAAACTAGTGTTGATGAAAGGTTGCCTACCATCTTGGAGTACAGCCGAGATGTGAGTTGCCGAGGTTGAGCCTGAAGTGAATGATTGTGTTGAGCAGAAGATACCTTGTTCGTCTGACTATATCAATGAGAATGATGTAGTGAACTGTGGAGTACCTCAAAAGTTAGTGAACCTGTAAGGTGGCTGGGTGGTTGAAATGGCGTTTTGTATATTCCTTGTTGGGATTGGGTTGGAGAGGAGGACTACTGCCGCGTTGATGATCTGCGAGTTAAAACCGAAGGCGAACCCTAGCTGTACCGTTCAACCGCAAGTTTTGACTGGCATCAAGCATATCCCACCAGATGTATGGCGATGGCCAGCGGCGGCACACGCTCAAAAGGATGTCAAAGCTGTCGAACGCGTCGCCTGAAATGTGGTGAGTCTGCGGCAGACCGAGCAACCCGATCGCTTCGGACTGACGACGCCTTCCGCAGACGGCCTGCGGCCAACATGCTCCCGTTGCCGGGAAGACGGACTTGAATGTAATGGTCCTATATCAATCAAGTTCGTTCACCATGATCTCACCAAACAACGCCTTCGTCACAAGTCGGCTCCGGGACCGCAAAGCGACACGAGCTTGACGAAGCTGGACGACACGGCTCTCATTTCTCACTTGCAGCGAGTTCTGTACAATATTCCGCCTGGCGAAGATGGTGGCGTGGGTGAATGGGTAGGCTTCGCTGCCCACGACCGACCCAATGATCTGGGATTCAGTTGTCTGCTTTCCATGAGCCAATCATTCTATGGTCTTTTTCGTAAAGCGGCTCCGTTGGCTGTGCGAGGTCGCCGGCTTTATGGGGCGTGTCTGGCTGAGCTCAATAACAACCTTCGCGATGCTAAGAAGCAGAAGACGAATGATACGCTGAGATCAGTGGTCATACTTGGTGCGTACGAGGTATGTCTTCCCCTGAATGATGTCATCTTCCAAGCTTCCCGACTGATCTTGATATCCTCTAGCTTATGTCCACCACTGATCCCATGGGATGGATCTCCCACGCTCAAGGAGTTGCAATGTTGCTCCAAGTGCGAGGTTCCAAAGCATGTTCGAATCGAGAGTTCTTCAACATCTTCCGAGGTAACAGGCTTTACATCACCCTCTCATCCTTAGCGACTTCACAATCTACGTTTCTAGCCCAGGAGGAATGGAAAGAGCGGCCGTGGAAATTGGCGTCCGTCGCGAAGAATTCTGGCGATACTCTTCTAGACCTCCTAGTGGATTTGCCTGAGTTAATAGAGCGGCAGCAGACCAGCACTCGCGTGTCCACCATCACCAGCGCGGCGCTAGAAGTTCTCGACAAGTTGGAGCAATGGTGGAATGATTGGAAGTGCTTGCCATCTTCGCGAATGTACGAAGTGGAAGTGCAAGACCCCGAAGGTCTCAAGACCTGGAAAACAGAAATCAGTTGTGTCTCGCTCTATGCCGGAAACACCTACGCCATGTACAACGCAACGGTAATCCTTGCCATCGACACTGCAGTCCTATCAGCGGGACCAGAGGATTTCAGACCCGGGAGTGGGGAAGCAAGTCAATTGCTTATCAGAATCCGACACGCGGCTATGGAGGTTTGCCGCATCATAGATTTCCATTTGACGCATCCTTGTGGACGGATGAGCGAATTGATCTTGGTATGGCCGATTCGAATGGCTTGGATGGCTCTTGGGAAAGATTCCACCCCTGAAGGAAAATGGTTGGAGCTGAGAAACGAAGAGATCATTCAGCGAAGAGGATATTGGGAGGTTGCGAGCCAGACTTTTCAGGTCTTTGAACCGCCTTCGCCGCCTTGAGCATGGCCATGTTTATATGCATGCTTTTTCCATGTTAGCGCTATGCCGGATGAAGTAATACTTGAGAGACGCTATACGCATATAGCAAGTCAGTGCTGCATGCATAGGCGTCGATTTTGATCGAGGGACGCCTGACTCGTCATTAAATCCTGCGCTTCGCTGCTTTCTTCACCAATGGCAAAGTGCAAACGACTATTAGGTAAAGAGATGTTTTCTCAGGTGGCAATTCCGCCTACAAATCCTCTGATCAAAGTTTCTGCAACTGTCGACGAAAAGTCAAAGAGTCCACTCACTTCTGAGCAACGTAAATACAGGCCTCATTGTGAGACCACAGTATGTGCTCTCTTCTCCGACGAATCACCTGAAACAAGAAGTAGTAGATCCAGCTCCTTTTTTGGAGGAGCTACTTCGCTTGAAGCGCACCCCAAGAACTCGCACGAGGGAAGTTTACACCGCCTCACATCTTCACCTGAAGTGAAGACACTTACTTTGACACGAAGTAATTCTCATTAGATGCCGCCCTCTTGCATCCTCTCACAATGGCTCTCTTCGCGATAGACAAGTTTGAAATGATCAGTAGACAACTCCTCTCTTCCTGAACGATCACTTGGCTCGGAGAGTACAACTTTCATCATCATCAGATCGTTGGGGTATCTTTAGACGCACCTCAAAGCCCAGCTTCCTCAGCTTCCTCATCCTCTTTCCGTAGCTGATCTGCTAATCTCTTCTTCTCGGCATTCTTCAAGCGTATCATCATAAGTTCCTGTGCACTGGGTGTGCCTCCCATGGTGGCGGCTGGTGAGTCCAGAGACTTCTTGGGTGTTGCTTTGAAGCTACCAAATGAGGGCACCTTCTTCAATCCTGCGCCATCCTTAATGCTATCAACAGCACTGTTTTTGGTAGGTGTGCTGAACTTCTTCAGGGCGGGACGGTCTTTTGGTTCCTCCGCAGGCCCATCGGTGCTAGTCCTCGAGCTCGCGCGTTTGGGGATGTAGTATGGCTCCTTGCCACTTGCCCAATTGACGCCTTCGAAAATGGCCCAATTGCTCGCGTCCTTTTCCTTCAGCTCGGGCATGTCTGTTACAGCTGCATGTGCACCAACAACGCTCTTGAACTCGATCATCGCTGAGACGTAGTCCTTCTTTTCGCCGTCCACCTTGATCCTCTTGTTTCGCAGAATCGCATGCTCGATCTTGCCAAATCGACTGAAGCGCTTCTCAAGCTCTTCACGGTCCAGTGCCGCATTAATGTTTGCTGCAAAGCGGAATACAATCCTGCAATCGTTCTCATCCACACCGACAGAGCCGGATTCGGCAGTCGTCGCACGTCCTTCCTTCCCCTTCTCCGTCTCCTCATGTTGCGTGACTTCCTCTTGGGCCTCTTTCATAAGCTGCTCTTCGCGCTCCTTCCTCCTGCGCGCGCCGTCTGCAGCCAAGCGCTTCAACTCCCTCTCAAAGGCATCCTCAGCTTCGGTATCCTCACGCTTCCGTTTTGCTCCTGCATTCTCTCTTCGCTCCAAATCATCCTTCATCTGCCGTCTTCGTGAATCATACGCCGCATCCCGCTCCTTCTTCTCCGCCTTTGCGCGTCGCGCGTTGTCGTATAGCGCTCTCGCATTCTCGTCCAGCAGTACATCCTGGGCTATACCAACAAGATCGAACGTTTCACGTCCGGCCGGGTTTTTGTCTGGGTGAAATTTGAGGGCGGTTTTCCGATATGCCCGTTTGATCTCACTTTCCGATGCAGTGGTGGATATACCCAGGAGTTCGTAATAATCGGTTTCTTCGGCCATTTTGGGTGATGTTACCTCAGAAGTCGAGGTGGTCTCTAGGGTGAGAGTGAGAGGTGAGAGCGAGATCTAAAAGTTGAGAGTCCTGTAGTTCTACCTTGGAACTACTTCTAGGATCGTTGACTTGATGGAACTGTCACGCAAAATTTGACAGGCGAACAAATGAATCATGCATGAGTGAAGAATCTGGGGAGTTTCAAGAATCACAATTAGGCTGATGATTGATAGCTCTCATATTGAAGTAAGAGTACCTTGTGCCCACCCTCGTCCTGGCGATACCTACTAGTTCTGCCTTGGAATACGGAGTACCTGGAAGGTACGGTACCTTCCCAAGGTGGTGACAGCAAAACGGAAACTGCCGCTTTCAATTCTCCAAACCAACTTGCCCTCTTTTTTCGTGGACACAACGATATTGCAACACCTCTTCTTCGCTAAACAGAAATCTCGTAAAGTAGAGGATACTATCGCTCTCCTTTTCGAACAAATTGGATCAAAATTGCGGTGTTAAACAGCAAAGCCAGCATTTGAATTGTTTCCATTTTGCTTTCACCCGGATG
>MWSQ01001786.1:0-32480 GCA_002116395.1 Ramularia endophylla | reverse complement strand
TCTAATATCTAGCGAGATAGCTAATCTACGCTAATAGGGTACTTAGAGTCGTCGTAGTCCGGCTATATCTTAAGAAGCTACTAGGCCTACTATCTAACTATCTTATATACTAGTAGAAACCCTATCTTAATGTAACGCTTATAGTATATTATTAAAGTAGCTCTTAATAGACCTAATAGCCTATTCTCGTGTTCGTACGCCTATTTACGGTTACGGTAGATACTAATAGCGCGTACGCGGAAGGTCGAATACGGAATACTAGTATTCCTACTATAGTAGATTATTTTAGCCTACTTGCCCTAGAACTACTCCTTTAGCGCCCTATCTATTATAGCCTCCTTATCGGCTCGATATAGATCGGTCTATATTACGTTAGTAGCTATAGTATAAGCGTCGATTAATAGTAGTAGTTTAATAGTAGTTTAGTAGTAAGCATTTATCTAAAGTCCGAAAACACGCAACGGGACTAGCCGCACTAGTAATATGGGCCTATTTGATAGTATTTGATTATATAATTGGTTAGCTTAGCACGCTAACAGCTTCCTAAGAAAACAGCTTCCACCCTGAACACGTTAGCTAGTGAGCTACGCATGAGCCACGAAATGAATATATAGCGTCTCGACGCATCGGAGGAAAAACCCCCAAGAGTGGACCTGTGGTCTTCGCCTGTAGGATGTCACTCTCCACTGGAACGATTGCGTACTCTATTAGGCTACGGGCTTTGGGACGTCGGAGTCTACCCCATGCATCGAGTGCTCAAGGCGGTATGTCCTCGCCTCTGAGAGTCGAGCCAGACAGCTTCTATGGCGATCCGCTGCTAGACTGCGCATTGGGCAAGGAGAGGCATCCGTAGGGGCGTGACTGAGACATGCGGCTTCTGTATCATTCATCCGACGCCAGTCTAATGCAGCATGAATGCCACCGATTAACCTCGACCCTGTGCAAGTTGCAACGTCTTTCGGGGGTCATGAGTCCGAAAAATGCCTCGTTCTGTAGATGACGAGCGAGTTGCTGTTGTTGAGGTCCCAACATGACGAGTTCTCCTATTGCAGGGTGGTACCGCCGTTGGATTTCGTGTAAAGGGCGTAGACTGCGACTCGCACATCCCAAGGCATGGAGCATACTCTGTGCTCTGTAATTCTCATCGCTCAGCATGCCGAATGCGTAGATCCCCCATATTTCGCATCAAGCCTCCGGAAATGTCTAGGCACTGCCGACGTCCGGAATCCTACATGTTCTTCCTGCACGGAAGCAGCGCATAGAAATGGCTTTTCGTGTTTGTCCCGCCTTGGCATCTCAAAGCTTGGTCAAGTCCCGAGCATCAAATCCACGGGTAGGATTTCGAAACGAACCAAAGTTCAGGCGATGTCATGCATATGCAGGTTTGTGGGTAGTCAGCAGTGAGCTCGACGCGTCTGGATTTGGTAATCAACAATCAACATCATGTAAACAAACCCCCAAGGTACTTCTCAGAAGAGAGGTGATTGAGAGCGAATGTGCTGGAAGAGATGTGGGGTAATTGCAATCTTTTTCGATTTTCGATCATACAGCGTGCTCGACGCTCATTGCCAGAACGAGCGACGAGGCAAGTTCGCAGGCCGGCCACAGGCTGTTAAGCAATTCAACCGGTAGTCGCGGCCTTTTCAGTGCGATAGCATCTTTCACATAGCAAAGCACTCCGCTCCGCATCGGGTATCCTCCAGTCGGTACTTGTTTCCAAGCCCAAATTCCCTCTCCCTCGTGCGGTCTTCCCACCACTCGCCATGCTTGCGAGTCTAAAACTCCAGACGAAACCATATTAGAGATTGTCGTAAATGAACACCCGCCAAAGTTTTTCCCCAGCATGCAACAAGAAAAATCGCACCAAAGAACATCCACACGAAATTATCCAGGGTATATTACGAAGTGTAAGTCGAACGCCGAAGCAATATGGCCGTATGTGGCCTCCAAGGCATTTCATCATCGTCGAATTGTTGATCGCGTGCAGCATTTACTGCTGCTGTCCGAGGGAGTGAGGGTCGACAAAGCCGTACATTTGTTGTGCGTGCATGTCAAGACCTTGCCCCGGACTGTGGTGGAACATCTGCTGCTCGTCCGGAAGCTGGTGCATCTGCCCTGGGCTAGAGTACACTTTCGAATCCTGGTAAAGCATGCCGTTGTCCTGTGAGTTGTTGAACATCGAAGCTTGGTCCTGAGACATGTGAGACGGTGTCGAGAAAGATACGCCGCTGTCCTGGTGCATCTGTCCCGCGTGCTGAGAAGGCGACTGGTAGTTGCCATCTTGGCTATGCTGCGGGCTTGGGTGGAAATGCATCTGTGACTGAGCGCTCATGTTCATGCTGCCGTGGCTCTCGGATCCGTTGGCAGCCGGAGACTGGAAGTTGAACATGCCATCTGGCATAGGCGAGTGAAATGAGTCGTCGCCTAGTGGGCTTCGGAAGGGGAGTGCCATCTGCTTGTTGAAGGATTCGGAAAGGTAGATGCTGTCGTCGCCAAGCTGAGACCCTTCGCCAGGAGTGCCGAAGATGTCTGCACTGTGACTGCGACCCATTCCGTTGAGTGGAGGCGAGTGATCAGCGATGACAGGGTCATGGCTCGCCATTGATAGAGGAGTGTTGCTGGTGCCAATCATCGAAGCTTGGTCAACGGCAAGGAACCCAGTGTTGAAAGGAGAGTTGAAATTTGATGCTTGCATGCCATCTCCAGATGGAGCAGCGCTAAAGAAGCCTGGTGTGCCGAATTCACTTGGCGAGTTTGCTGTTGTAGCAGATAGTGCGCCGGCGAAAGGCAGACCCATGTAGCCGGCGGAGGTATCGATGCTCAGATGAGAGCCGTTGTTGCCGGAGAAGCTATTGTGCTGATGTTGAGGAATAGGTGCAAAGATGTTTGTATCTTGCAGAGGCTGCGGCGCATTCTGGCCTTCGTGTTGAATAAGGAACGAGGGCATTGGTCCGTTTCGAAGCATGTTGAAATCGACTGCAACAGGGACGGAGCGACTGCGTTGACGCTTGTGGCCACGAGGTCCAGGTGGGCCCATCATGCCTGCGCTGGGGTCTTGGGGAGGGAAGAGGTGCATTCCGCTGTGCGGGTGCATCATATGGTTAGGTTGACTGGCAGGCCGGTGTCCAACCGGTGAAGCCGGTGCAGATACGGCGAACGCGCTCGGGTCGAACATGTTGTGGCTGAGTCGGTTCTGATAAGATTCGAGAGATACCAGCTTCGCTAATTGACCGCTGAGGACTTTTGAAGGACCACCCAGCTGATGTACCATGACTTGGCTTGCTTGCTGATCCTCTGTAAAGTCGCCGCACTCGTAAAAGCCGCCGCTGCCAGAGCTATCCATGTAGAACTTGGGCGGACGAGTCAATTCAATGACGAGCCCTCCTGCACGTTGCGACGCTCCCTCTGCAGCTGCAATGACATCGCCTTGCTGCAGAGTTATGTTCTTGATCCATGCGAACGGGTACTCGATCTTGTAGCCTGCAGAGTCGTTGTTGATGTAGTAAGTCACGCACGCCTTGTCGGGAGAGTAGAAAACGACCAGGTCCATGGTGCTTTGGCCGACCCGACGCCATGTGCCAATAGAGAGCGAGCGGCAGTGGAAATGCTGAATGACAACTTTGCCGGAAGACGTGTCTGTGTTGAGGCACATGCCGCCGCCGTTGCCATACGGAGCGAAGCCGGGTCCACGGCCCATCATAGTGGGTGGCATGCCCTTTCCAGGGCCGTATGCCTGCATTGCCAGATATTGCCGCATTGACTCCGGGATGCTATCGCAGTCTTCACCGCTCTCGATGCTACGCTTGGCAATGTTCTTTATTTTTGCTCGCCTACCAGGCATGTTAGTATGTTCAAACATCAAGATCAAGAGGCAGAGCCTACCTGTTCTGGAACCAAATCTGCACCGAGCGCTCGGTCATGTTGATGTCCTGCGCTATCCGCTCCCGGACAATGGCAGTTGGCGTAGGGTTTTTGTTGAATTCAATCTCGAGAGTCATGAGCTGATCCTGAGTTGCACGCTGCCGCTTTTGATTCTTCTGCTGCTGCGTAAGAGTGCTCTTCCGTGGTGGGCGGCGGGAGGCATTGTTGGCGTTCGAAGTTGAGTTGGTAGGTGTGGTGTCTCCATCCTCGTGGTCGAGGAGGGAGAGCGCCTGTTGTGGGGGCTGCATCACGTCGGCCATGCTGACGGTGCTCGCCTTGTCCACGGATAAGGAAAAAATGTGGTGTAATGCGAACGAGTTGGCTGTTTCAATGGCAGCCGGGTGTCGCCGGGTGTCGATATCTTATGATAGGAAGGGATGTTAAGCTGCGCGTTGCACAGGCTCCGGCGTCCAGGCGGAAGTAGTGAAGAGAGGAGGGCGCGGTGTCGGTGTCGGTGTCGGGGTGGGGGTCTTGATCTCGATATCGATGTCGCTCCCGGGCGATTAAGCGTAAACTCGTTCGAAGACTCGTCTCGTGTCGTCGAAATCGGGGATAAAGAAACAGTCGATAGGCAGCACAGCGCTGAATGAATGAACGAAACGACTCGGCGCCGGAAAGAGTGACGGCGGCCGGCCAGGCGGCTGAAAGAGAAGCTGTCAAAGGAAAGTATGGAGACACAGCGTCCGAAAGAGTGAATGACGCTATGCTCAGCAACAGTCGAACGGCGACGAGATGGTGGAGAGAGTGTAATTACACGATGTGCGGGACTTGCGAAAGGAAGTATCACCGGGCTCGAGGAGAGGAAGAACTAAGGGGTTAGACGCTATTCTGCTTCGGCTCCAAGTCTGGCGCAGCGCTGGCCCTGCACGCGCTGGTCGCGGGGTGTCCCGTTCATCATGCACAGTGATGCGCGCCGCCGATTGGTAGACACGCACCGCGACACCGACTCCTACCAGGAACAGGAACCAGACCTGCGAGTCCGACTCTGCACCACAAACCTGAAGCCTCTCCTGACCAGCGAACCCGTCGGGCGTGGTGCTGAACCCACGGGTCGCTGCCTGTCATCATCTGGCAGACTTCGGCACTCAGCGGTCTCGCATGAGAGGCTCGAGCCACTTCTTGTCGGAGCAGTGGAGCCGTCAGCGGTAGGGCAGCAGGCATGTTGTCGGAGCGCGTGAGGTACGAAAGCTCGCTCCCAGCGAAAGTCAACGAGTGCGAGCCGTTGTCCACAGCCGTCTGCTCTATTTACACAAGCTTCCCCGCTGCTGTGTGGCTACCGACTCTAGCCTGTTAGCGTGCACGTGACAATTCAGGTGAATGAAGCTCTTACCCACAGGCAAGATTCGCGAGGCCATCCTGGATTTACATCGCTAAGTTCTTGACACTGCCTTGACTTCCATCCGCGATGCTGTCCTCCGCCTGCGGCAAGACTTCGCAGGTCTCACAGCAAGTCGCACCGGTTGCTTGGTGCTACTCCTCCGCCACACGCTCGCCGTGCTAGCCTACAGCGCTTGCAGCACCTGCCGTATCGGACTCTGCCGGAGACTGATTCCCTGCGGGCACAAGTCACAACATGGCGATGTCTCATACACCCTGGTGCTGGCACGTCCTTGGATCTGCAAAAAGGCCTGGAAGCCGTGTTCTGTCTGCCGTGGGCCGCCGACCGTTGCATCCTAAAAATACAATCCATCTTTGCGCCATACCCTGTGTTGACGTCGGGGCGAGCTTTTGTCACTTGTGTCGATAACCGCGTCGAGCCAGACTTCACGACTCAGACACGACCCTTTCTTTTACCCGCCAAGGCACACGTACCACAGGTAGCACCCGCGTTTCTGCTGCTGCAGTGGGTCAATGGCCGCCCGATTGCGGAGCATTCGCGTTAGCGTCAGGAACAGCCGCTGCGTGGCTGAGGTGTGGTGCCGTAACTCTGCTGCATGTCTGGAGCTCTGGAGCTTGACCGGTATCAAACGTCGTCGATTGGTGGTGGTGGTGGCAAGTCTGACGACTAGCTGTCAATCAAGTGTTTGAACACGCACTTTTCAAACGTCTCGAGGGTGCCAACATCTTCACGCGAATGTTCGGTGAGACTTCGTACCGCTCCCATCGTGGTGCGGATTCGAGACGATGCAGATGCGTCAACACCGCCTGAGATCACCTGAGACAGGATGCAGCATCCGGCGCTCGGGCGTGAAAAACGCGACTCATTTTTCCGGGATAGACTGCATAGTCAACACATGATCGTAGTGTACTGTTCTAGGTGTTACCAATTGGGAGTAGCTACCTGTAGGCTTGCTCTTCCCATAGTTCCGCACATCCTTAATAAGCTCTACCAGAACAAACCAGCCTCACTAAGCAATAGGCCAACCTCCTACCAAAGCGCACCATCGCGGTCAAAGCGCTCGATCTCCTTTCCGGCATCTTCAACGTCCTTCTTCGCCTTCATCCGCATGTAGAAGATGGGACAGTCCCTGCTCGAGCAAATCACCTCGTTGTGCATGCTGCCTTGGCAGCGCTGGCATTGAGTCCAGAGGCGTGCAAAGCGCACTTCGAGCTCCGACACCTTCGTCAGCGACCGCTGGTACAGCTCACCGAAACGTGGTCGGCACTCTGCTCCTACAGCTCCGCCTTGCTCCTCCTTTGACGAAAGAGGCTTCTTGCAGCCCAAGCATGTTTCGGTCTTCTTCGCAAACTTCATCAGTCCACCCATGGTGGGTGCTGCAACGGAAATGGCACGTGTGTGGTCTCCAGTCAGGAGAGATCCCGCTTTCTTCTCTCCCAGAATGGGCTCAAAGATACGGCCCAGCGGCTTTGCCAATTGGTTGTCCAGATAGTACTTTGTGTCGATGGGCAGATTGTGTTCCAGAACGAACATGGGATCCTCGGACTTTTCGTAACCCTTGGCCCCAGCAGCACCCTTGACCATTACATACGCCACGCGATCGCCAAGTGCCGGTGCTGATCCAGCATCACGTTTGCGCATGCGCTCCGCGAGTTCTGTGTGTGCTTGCTTCGACGCGTAATCGACTTTGCTCAAAGCCTTGGTGATGACCAGGTTGGACATATCGACACGGTTCTGGAGCAGCTCAGAGATGGTTTCTTTGACATAACTAGACATGTTTAGTACGATGCTGAGTATCAAGCGTTTGGTGTGACTTACTCTTGGGCTCCCTGTACATCTTGATCGATGAGCAACATCTTCAGACTTGTCTCGATGACGTTTTGCACCAATCGACAATTGTCTCTGCGCACCGTCTCGATACCCTTCGTGTCCATCTTGTCGTACTTCTCGGTATTGGTCCAGTATAAGCCGGCATAACGCTTCTTGTTGATGAGTAGGTAAGGGTAGTAGACCTTCTCGAACTCAAGCTTAATCGGTTTGATGAATTTGCTTGACACATACTCTGCGGCGTCCTGACCCAACTCCATGGCTTTCGCGAGATCATTGGGACCGAATTTTACCATGACGGAATCAGTGTCACCATAGATGACTTGCGCATCGTGGCTGTAGCCATTCGCAATAGTGTAACGCTTCTCGACCTCCTCCTTGGTCCGCTCAATCATCTGACGGCCGTATGATGTGGTACTGCTGGCAATAGCCAAACATGGAAGCTTGCCCACAGTGGCTCCCGTCAAGCCGTACACTGAGTTGGCGCTGATCTTCAAGGCAAGTTGCCGACCATTCAGCACAGCCTTCTTGAAGGGATCCGTCTCAACTGCTAGTTCCTTTTTTGCACGCTTTCGCGCACCCAGGAGTTCCTCCAGAATCTGGGACAGTAGTCCTTTGCGAACTTTGGCGGTGCAGAAGAGGTCGCCATTGGGTGTTACAATATAGTCTTCATCCTTCTTGAGATTAAGTTTGTCAACAGCATTTTTGTTGAGTAGCGTCGTGTAGCAGAGGTTGTGGGCCTGCATGATACTTGGGTATAGAGAAGCGAAATCGAGTGTTGCAACCGGAACATCGTAGTAGCCACGCGTGGGCTCAATGACAGTAGCACCTTCGTACTGCTCGTCGCTGCCCTCGGTCTTGAGATTGGGGACCACCAGCTGCTGCTCCAAAGCTTTTCGGAATAGCTGACTGACGAACTTGATCTGTTGACCTTTGGAAAGGAGGAAGTTGAACGGCACGCCTGTGACTCTGGCCATTTCCGTGTAGTTGACCAAACACATGAGCTTGTCCATGAGCCGTTGAGGAAGGTACGCATCCTTGAGACAGTAGACTGCGAGACGCCGTCGTGACTCGGGAGTACCGTTGTACAATTCAGTGATCATGGTGTGGTGCACATCTTCCTTTTGCTCTTTGAGGAAGTGGGCAGACACGGAATTGAGCGTGTAGCTTCTCAGCTGGTAGTCTCTTTGGATGAGCTGGAGGAGGTCAAGCTGTAGACGGCCGTTTGTGTTGGTGGCCTTCGTGTCTCGATTTCCCATTTGCTTGCTGGAGAAATTTGCGTCTTTTGCCACTGATTTGACATTCTTCAATCTTGACCAGTACGGGAATCTGGCGACTTTCAGATGTGCTGCGCGATCCAGGAGGTAAGGAAAGTCGAAGTTGGATGTGTTGTATCCGATGATGACATCTGGGTCGACCTCCTCGAGGAAGTCTCGCCACGCCATGAGCATTTTGTCTTCGCTGTCAAATTCGAAGACCTGGGTGTTGACGATGAGACTGCAAGTGTCCATGCAGAACACATTCCGCACAAAGGGCTTCTCCTCACCATACCGGGTAACAACATTGGCAATCTGAATCACAGGATCGATGTTGGCTTCGGGAAAAACTCCTTTTCGTCCAGCACACTCAATGTCGAAACTTAATACTCGAAGCGGAGCCATCTTCGACCACTCTCCATCGGTAGGATGTGCGATGATATCCCGGAAGTGGCAGTACGCCTCAATCTGGCAGTTCGACTGTCGGTCACGCATCGGGATGGCGTGGTACTTTCCGGCATTAACAGAGACCCAGGACATTCCAGAGATCTTGGTGTCGACCATGAAGCGGAGAACGTATTGGATGCTGTCAAAGGTAAGAATGCCTCCCTCGGCTGCCTTCCAGAGGCCCTTCCAATTGGCATTGCCTCCTTCGATGGTCGTCCGGAGTCGATTGATGTATTTCGGGTCCGTGACAGTCAATTTGAGGTACGGGCTCTTGGTGTTTCCTTGGAAACCAAACATGTTCTCTCGCATGACCATCTGAACCGACTGAATGGCTGTCTGGTGTTGAGCCAGACAACCTTCGAGGTAAATCTTGAAGGGCTCGCAGTCATTCTTCGTAAAGGCGATGGGTGCCGCAACGTAGAGGTAGTGTAAGAAGTCCGTAACGTGCAGTAGCACGGAATGTCCAGCTTCAGACACTCCAAACAGCTTGACAGTCGCCTTGCCGCCATGGAGTGTGCCTTCTTCAGCGTCAATCGCCTGGAATGACACCACGTCGGTCTTGTCGTTGAAGTCGTCTATGCTCGGTCTTGCCCAGTGCTGGTCCTTTTCCGCATTCTTGTGCTTCAAGGCATCGATATCTTGTGTGAGTTTTTCGAGAACCTCCTCTTCGAACTGGCTCTTGGGCTGACTAGATCCAAGAGGTTTGCCGTCTGGTCCTCTCCTGGCGGGTGTCTTGAATGCTGGCTTCGAGTCTCCGAGCTTGCGTTTCTTCTGCGGCGAGGCCTGCTGATTCTGGCGGGAAAGAGCCGTCTCTTGCAAATACCGTTTGCTCGGCACCTGTGCAGGCGACTGAGTTATGACGCCCGGCATGCTGACGATGTGAATGGCGAGTTGTGAGTGTGAAGTGGGAATGAGGTGATCATCCAGACGAGAACGCGTTGATGGAAAGCGCGTTCTATGCTTTAGCGTGATTATCTTAAATTGACTACCTAGTAAGTATTAGAATACATCAAACCCCCACCTTAGCATCAACACCCACGTCGAAGCAACACCACCCCTCTACCTACCTCCCAACATCAACCTGCCTCCCCCAAGCCGGAAAGGAAGAACGAGGGCGGAAGTGCTCCCGAATCGTTCGAACAATAGAACTAGCTGGCAAACAGAGAGCTTCACTTCAAGCTTGAAATAGCTCCATACTTCTTCGCCGCAAACACCGCCGCTTCATCCACCTTCACAGCTTCACCCCGAGGCCAAGTATCAGCCGCCCTCCCTTGGATTGCTCGCAGACGTTTGAGCATCATCACACATATCATGGCGTCGCAAACGGCATGGGAGAGCGACAATGCCGTCAAGCTTGTGGATCCCAACCGAGATGCCCTCTACAATTACAACTCGGAAGAGCAGAAGAAGATTGGCGCTGCTAGGCCATGGTGAGTGGCGGAAAAAAGGTGCTGAGTTAAAGATACATACTGATCGCTCTCGCCAACTGTCTAGGAGATCAGACCCGCACCACTTCAAGTACGTTCGCATATCCGCCGTAGCGTTGGTCAAGATGGTTATGCATGCTCGTTCAGGAGGAGAGATTGAGGTGATGGGCCTCATGCTGGGATATGTGGAGCATGAGACATTCATCGTCACGGATGCGATGCGCTTGCCCGTGGAGGGCACAGAGACGCGAGTCAACGCACAGGACGAGGCAAACGAGTACATGATCAAATTCTTGCAAAATTCGCGGGAGTCGGGACAGCTGGAGAATGCTGTCGGATGGTATCACAGTCATCCAGGCTATGGCTGCTGGCTCTCAGGCATTGACGTCTCGACCCAACACACCCAGCAGCAGTTCTCAGATCCCTTCTTGGCCGTTGTCATCGATCCACACCGCACCATCAGCGCTGGCAAGGTCGAAATCGGCGCTTTCAGGACCTATCCAGAAGGCTACAAGCCACAGGGTCAGGAATCGGCCTCTGATGGCATGGCAGCTGTTCCAATGGCGAAAGCTCAGGACTTTGGTGCACATGCGGACAGGTACTACTCGCTCGAAGTCTCTCACTTCAAATCTACGCTGGAGAGCAAGCTCCTTGAAGCACTGTGGAACAAGTACTGGGTTCAAACGCTGTCTTCATCACCACTGGAAACGAACCACGACTACGTCACTGCGCAAATCGAGGACCTCACAGCGAAGACGAAGCTCGCTCTTGACGGCGCTAAGGCGCGTCCTTCAGGTCTATCGCTTGCCCCTCAGCGCAAGAACAAGAATGGCAGCGACGAGCAGATGGCCAAGGTAGCTAAGGCGGCCGAGAAGATCGCCAATGAAGAGAAGACTGGTCTTATGGCTGCGCTCGTCAAGGAGCAAGTCTTTGCAAGCAGCATTCCACAAGTTGCACAAGCTGCCAGCGCGGTGGAAGCTAATGGTGCTGATACGCACATGTCGGACGCTAAGGCTGAGTGAGTGAGTGGGTGAGTGAAAGGGTGAGTGAGTGAGTGATGAAACAAGCATTCGGGTCTTGAAGAACTAGTGCCGGAGATCAGCACCGAGCTTCATCTAAAGCTCGTGCACTTCACTTTACCTCCAGTACGAGTGGATACAGACAGCTCACTGTCTGTGACTACATGAAGGTACACAGCAGAAACGCTGGGTGTACAACCCTATGAACCTGTCTTACAAGATGATGGCAGATGCTAAGGACAGTCAAACTATCAAAAGCCACAGTGCCACCACAGCCACAGTCCAGATCTCGTAACATCATCCGAGCCGTTTACTCCGTACCTACCAATTGGATGTCTTGCATTTCCGCGCATTCCGAGAGTAGAATAGAACTACAACGTAGTAGAGCCCTTACAGTAGGCTCGTGATATGTCTGAAATATTTCGAGAGGAACAGACCCTTTTGCTGTGTATGCTCACCAACTTCTGCATTGCTCTCGCCTCCAATCGTGAACCCTTATGCCATCTATCTGGATCTCGATCTCGCTTCATTCCGACCAACGCCTTTAGACTTTTGACAACACCTCGAGCATTCAACAGCACACGAGCATGAGTACACGCGCGACAGTCCTGGACATTCGATACTCGCTGCTGCGCACTGGCGCATGGCTCTGATGGCCATAGCACCACTATGCCGGTTCCGTCTCTCTCCTTCCTAGTCGGCATCGTCGTCTTGGGCTACCTCTGCACCTTTGTCGTCTTTGCCATCCTGCGCATAGTCACCGGGGTATCCATTCAACGTGTGGGCTACACCGGTTTCCGGCGCATTGCCTTCTCCCCGCGACAGGGCATCACGGTCAACATTCGAGGCGTGGGGCTGTCGATCCACCGCCCGACTTTTGCACTTCCAACATGGTGCAGCTTGGTGATCACGGAGTTGGTGGTGACGGTGGACTTGAAGGCGCTGGACGAAGGGAACAGGAAGCTGGTCGAGGAGTCCAACGAAAAAGACAGTGGGAAAGATGGAGGTGCTTCGCGACCCAGGACGCCTGTGAATCACGAAGACGATGAAAGGCATGGAAAGCTGTGGCGCAGGCTCACGGAGGTTAAAGAGGTGATCAAACGGCTGCACAGGCAGGTGAGCTGGATTCGGATGGTGGATTTGATTGCTACGGCTATCACACTGCATGTGGTTGGAGTGGGTACAGCCAGGTTGGAGCGCCTCACTCTGTCTGTGGACACCAGGAAGCAGACTGTCGATCGAAGCCGTCTATTCCAGCATCACAAACACAAGCCAGAAACTCAGACTCCTGCCGAGTGGAAGGCGTTGATTCGAAGCATCCTCTTCACTCCCGAAGGTAGGGATTCCACAGAAGTGCTGGATTATGGCACCCTCAACATTCATGGAATGCTTCACCGCGAACGTGAAGGTTTGCGAGATGCCTCCATATCACTCAAACTCGGCCGACTCAATGTGCCATATGATGACATTGAATACGCCAAGCGATGTGCCGACCTTTTGCGAGGCAGGTACGCGCATCCCAAGCCGGATCGCGTGGCAACTGATGTGTCGTTCGCGGACGTGGCTGGCACTCTCGATGGAAGCGAAGAACGTGATGAGAGTATTGTGCAGGCCGTTTCGGACTCGAGGGCTTTTGTTTCATCAATTCTACGTGGGATCCAGGAAGTACAGTTCGCTGTTGGCTTCGTTGGCTTGTCTAAGAAGCTGGCCTTCAAAGCCACGGGCGATAAGGACGTCTATTTCAATTTTGCAATGAAGGAACTCGGATTGGACGTTCTGCGCTTGGACCCGAAGAGTCCTGCGCATAAGATGTACTTCTCGAGCAAGGACGTTGCACATCAAGCCTTGGTGACTGGTATCGCCATAGCTGCGGGTATCGACGATGGCCATGAGCATCCTGAGAGGATGCTATACATACCAATGGTCACAGCTACGGTTAAGACCACACTACCTTCGAGGACTATTCAATACTCCGAAGTCGACGATCCTACTGATCGCAATACGAACATCCTCTACGCAAACTTCGTCTGCACATCTCCTTCTGTGGATCTGGACCCGAAGCATCTTCCGCTGCTTCAGGAGATGATGAAACAGCGAAGTCGGCGAGGTCACAACACTCCTCGTAATCATCATCAATTGATATCGCAGCTTTTGCCCAAGGCTCACCTGAAGCTCTCCATCCAGGAGCCTGTGATACGAATCTCGCTGCCAGCTCTAGACCCCAAGGCTGCAGAGGATGACTTTGACTTGCTCATTTCCTCGGTATCCTCTGTGGCCCTGGAGTGTGAGTCCTCGCATGCCACCAACGCTCAGACACACTACAGCCTGAAGTCCTACTATCGACACTCGAGGCACCATTTCTACTACCAAACTTCTGCGGGCGAACGGCATGATCTTTTGCAGAGTGACTTCGTTGAAGTGCATGTGGATGTCAACGCCATTCCTGACGTGGCGGTCGTAGCCAAGGGACGAGCACAAACGTTCACCGTCTTCCTAATCCGACCTGATATCTGCGAAGGTGTCCGTCAAATTGTGAAGCAGCTTCGCAGGAACGTCCTTGCGCCGCAAGATGGTGAAAAGAAAGCCCGAGCGAGTTTCTTGCGCACGTTGCCTGGGTGGCTCCAGTCATTCAGCTTTGACGGCTCTGATTTCTCACTCGAGTTGGCTGGTGTCGACGAGCTGGTGTCGAAAGACACCAGAGGCTTTTCTCTGCAACTGGATTCTTGGAACACTGAGTACAGAGCCCAACGTGACGATGACCACGGTGTCGATACAGCCGTCCGACGAAAGTCGGTCTCTACACATGCCCCAATTCGTGAACATAGACGCCACAAATCTGCTGAGTCTTCGCCTCGCAAACGAAACCACACATTTGCCGACGGAAGACGTCTAACTTTTCACATTCAAAACCTAGAGGGTCTTATCATGGACTCCATAGAAGACTCTGAGCCGGATTCATTCATGTCAATACCTCGCTTCGAAGTTGCCTTGTCTACAGCCAGCGACTCACATGGTCCAATATTCCACATCAACTCTTTTGCCAAGAGTATTCTCCTGCATTATTCGCTGTACAACCACTTTGCGATTGGTGTCGCAGCCATGGTCATACGAAAGACCTTCCTACAGCACGAGAAGGACGAACGCCCTCCCACATTGCGCAGGCAATCCAGTATGGGCGCGTCAGATCCAGTCCTCAACGAGATTGCCGCTCGGGAGATCACAACTATTGACTTCAAAACGAATCTCGTTCAAGTAAAGGCTCGCATGCCTGCAGATCCGCCCATGATGCTTCAGATATACAACATTGAAGGAGGGCGTCACCGTTGGACGTCGCCTTTCCTGCGGAGCAGACTGACTCGCATGTACGTCAGGGCACCAGCGACAAAATCTGCCTGGAGTAGGATTGTGAGCGTCAAAGCTCTTCGCCTCGACCTACGGGACTTGAGACGCAAGGTGGGGAAGCAGCATGTTATGGAGAAATCTGTCGATGTTGCAGCAGAAGCCATTCGCATCACGATTCCACATTCTCTGGTTGTGCATACCATTTTTGACAACATTACGAACGTTATCAAGACAACAAAGCAACTAGAGCACCATTTCACGACGGGAACCAACGATTACATCTTGACAAAAGAGCCCGAAGGACCAAAGCATGTTCCTCGGATCACACTGCGCACTCAGATGCTGTTGTTTGATGTCGAAGATAGCCATTTCGAGTGGAAGCTTGGCGCTATCTACAGAGCGGGCATGAGCGAGCAAAAACAACGGCTGGCTCGAGAAGAAGCCTTCAACTTGAAGGAGAAACGCCTCTCGCGAGGCACACAGCGAGGTAGCTCTCGTCTACGCGGCCAGTCTGCGCCCAACAAGGCCCGGTCAAGGTCTCGTAACAAGCAGGTCCCGAATGGCGATCAACGAAGTCGGAGCACATATCCGCGCGAAAAGCCACAACCCCTGAGCAGTCGTCAGAACGCAAAGCCAACCATGCGCTACGACGCCTCTGCCAGATGCGGCCTGAGCGATGCTACATCTCTTTCCATTGATCAGGCCCGGGAAAAGCTCAATCGTCACAACGCACAGTCGTGGAAAGCGCGAATCGACAGAGTCAAGAACTTCCAGAGCAAGACAATCCGAGAACTTGGAAAGATGCTGGGAGTCGCCGATGACATTGGAGATGTGGAGCAGCATGAGCCCATTCTCGCTCGAAGTAATCGGCCTGGTCTTATGGTCATTGCTATTAGCGATCTCAATCTTGTCGTCGACAAGCCATCATTCCCGGTCGATGAGTATGCGAACTTCATGCATGATGTCGGGAAGGGAATGCCAAAGGACATGAAGTACGGACTGCTCCTACCTATGAACCTTCACATCACCATGGGAGAGGCACGTTTCCAATTGCGAGATTATCCCCTCCCTCTGCTGCACGTACCAGCATTGGCGAGCGCACAATCCGCGAGACTGCCGGCACTGTCGATGCGCACGGACTTTGTGGTTGCTGAGGAGTTCAGAGATATTGAGTCCCAGAGAAGCGTCAGTGTTCAAGTTGTGCCTCCGGAGAAGATGATGTCAGGCTCTGCCGGCTTCGACATCGACGTGCGACGAACCATCTCAGCAGTAAAGACCTATTCGGATATGAAGTTCGAAATCAACACTAGCAATGCGACCAAGCTTACCTGGTCCACTTCATACCAGCCCGCTATACAGGACACCATGCAGATTGTGGAGAGTTTCACAAAGCCGCCCGTGGATCTTTCCGACAGAGTGGGCTTCTGGGACAAGATCCGTTTGTCCTTCCACTCGCGAATCAACGTGTCCTGGAAGGGTGATGGAGACGTTCACCTCGTACTTAAAGGTTCTCGCGACCCGTATGTCGTCACTGGGCAAGGCGCCGGTCTTGTAATGGTCTGGCGGAATGATGTCAAGCTGAACATTGCTCAACACGATGATCCGCGACGCTTCATGGCCGTCGACAGTGGTGAGTATATCCTCGCCATACCGGACTTTAATAGCTACGCTCGCACGACACAAGATATGGAGCGCAGTGATGACGCAAGCACAAGTACTACCAGCTCGTCAAAGCGAGATGCGATGTTCAAAAAGGTCGTCATGAAGCTCTCCGGAAAAGTAACATGGCTTGCTGGATTGATGTTCGAGCGCGATGTCGCAGACGGCAAACGTACATTTGACTTTAAACCTCACTATGACATCGTATTGAAGCACCCAGATTTCTCCAAGGCCCCAGATGGGCTGGAATACGACGCTTACCGCGGATTCAGGAGCCACCACATCCATCTCTCGATCGCCATTGCCGCACCGCACGACCGCGACTGGTCAGTGAACAACATCAAGCCCTCAGACAACTACAACTCAGTCCACCTCACGCCCCGCTTCTTCTCCCACTTCTTCAGCTGGTGGTCCATGTTCTCAGGAGTCATGTCCCTGCCTATTCGTCAAGGTCCGCTCTGGGGAATCACAGAAAAGAAAAGCAAGAAATTCGGACGGCACATGGCAACGATTAAGTACAATTTGCTGTTGTCGCCTCTGTACATCAGTCATGTGTACAAGCACAAAGAAGCTGAAGACTATGCTTCCAATTCGGTTTCTGCTACTGGGTTAAAGATGAGACTTGACAGTTTCATGCTTGATTTGCATCAGCGCAGAGAGCATTTTGATCTCAAGGGTAGGGAAGGTGAGAGAGCTAAGACTACCAGTGGTATGAAGATCAACCAGGCTCAGCTCGACTTTATTTCGGCCGATCTGAGAGCCCTGTCTGCTGTCATTGAGGGAACGAGTGCCGACGATATCGAGAACGCCAATGATGCGACGCTTGCTTCTATGCATGGTCAGCTCCCCCAAGTGGACTTGTCCAAGTTTGAAATCCCAGACTTAGATCAAAGCTGGATCGGTAAGTTTACTCTTCCCGTCATTGGATAGTGCACCTGCTAACAACCTCACAGATATGGGTGAGTTAATATGTCCACCATTACCTCCATCGACAATTTCCTCCCTTGACTCTCCCACCCCTTCATCTCCAGATCTCTAAGCTAACACTGCGCCTTTCTAGATGACTTCGTTGAGTTAGATTGGATCCTCCCAGCGGAAGCAGACCCTGTCACCAAGATCCTGCCATTAGGCTACGCTCCAAGATTCACCTACTTCCGTCAGACAGACCACCACGGCAACATCGCCGGAGATGCCTCCCGAACAAGTCCGTTTGGCGATGAGCCTACGCACTACTGCGTCATGTCGGGAAAGAATGATCCGCGGAGAGTTCAGTCTGAACTGATTGAGCGCCGTTTGACCCTGATGAAAGAAAAACAAGCCCAGAACGAGCGTGCCATCGGCGAACAGGAGTTGAAGATCATTCAGTCTCACTCTGGCAATAGAGCAGCGGTGGAGGCAAAGCTAGCAACTTTGCGAAGTCATTCAGAGCATCTTCAGGAGAAGCATGAATTCCTGCGATCTATGCTCAGCGAACTTTTGGAGCGGCTTGACCAGGACGACCCAGCAGCCGTGCCAGATTTGGAAACGAGCGAGGAGTTCTTTGAAGCGCACGAGTCTGCGCGGCGTCCCAAGGGCGAGACGACGGCCAAAATGGATTCCGCGCCGCTTGCCGACTACACAAGCGACTTCAACAACCGCTTCATCGTGCACAACGCACAGATCAAATGGAACAATTCTCTCCGCAACATCATCTTGCGTTATATTCATCAGAACAGCCAGCGTCGAGGCTTTGTCTACTACATGTCTCGCAGGGCGGTCAAGTTCATTCTGGACGTGCTTGAGGAAAGGAACAAGGAGCAGGAGGGGAACACCCCGAAACGACAAAAATCACATTCGACCCAGTATAGCGCAATGTCACCCGAGGCAGATGACGAAGCTACTGTTCAGGATCGAATCGACGAACTTCTGAAAGACGGACGCGACTATGTCAACGCTGACGAGCCTTCAAATGAAACCTGGGCAACTAACAAGCCTGGTGAAGGTCCCAGCGATAACATTTCTGTCGAGTACACTCCGCTGAACACGTACCACTTTCGTCTTATTGCCCCTCAGGTTCAGCTGCAGAGCGAGAAGAATCCGAGTGCGGCTGTTCTTGTGGCTGCGAAGGGCATGCAGCTGAAGGTGGTTCAAATCATGGAGAAGGGCAAGATCGATGACGATGTCAGTGGATTGGTGCAGCGACGATTCAATGCCGCCGCCGACAGCGTGCAAATGTTCGTGACCAGCTCCAAGTCATTCTCCACCGAGTATCTGCATTTTTACTCCGCGAACAGATATGGTGTCAAAGCCGGAACATACTGGCCGCCTTGGGTGCCCATGGAAATCATGTTCCAATTCCATACCAACCCTTACGGCTTCCACCGCATAGTGAATCGGACGTCTGCCAGCCTGAGGTACGACAAGTACAATGCATTACGGCTGAAGCAACACGAGACCGTCTCCAGCAACGATCACAAAACCCATACAGAGAATGGTCAGGAAGCAGAAAACCGCATGGACCACGTTTGGCTGGAGTTCCCACGATTCCGAGCGATTTGCGACTCAAGACAATACTTTGCGTTGTACATTATTGTGATGGACCTGTTGCTGTACAACGAGCCGCTTGAGAAGACGCGTAGTGAGCGTCTCGAAAAGATCATGCTGGCGTCTGACTTTAGCGACCTAACAGGAGCTCCTGAGATGGTGCAGATGTTGCAGGAGCGTATTCGACAGCTTGAAGAGATCAAAATGCATTTCCAGGTCAATGAAAAGTATCTGGATCGCCAAGGATGGAAGGATCGAATCTCCGTGGAGCAGGATCTTGCAAGCTGTGAGGACGAGCTATTCTTCATGATGAAGGCGATTACGACATCTCAACAACATATCGAGGACCGTGGAGAGCAGAATGCCACTGGCGGATATATGCACCTACACATCGCTGCCAAGGAGATTGCGTGGCACTTGATCCGCGACAAAGGAGAGTCGAAAGGAGAGTCGTTGATGGAAGTTCAGCTCAAGGATGCATCGTTTGATCGCACTGAGAACTACGATGGCTCCAACACCAACAGCATGGAGATTGGGCGGATCAATGGTTACAACCTCCTCAGCGACGCACTCTATCCGGAAATCATATCTCCCTTCACTGATGTCAATAAAGGTGGACGACATCTGGGCAGCACGAAGATGCTCAAGGTTCACTGGTTGATGCTCGAAGCCATTGCTGGAATTCCAGTCGTGGACTACTTCGAAGTCGACCTCGTTCCGCTAAAACTCCAGCTTGAGCGGGAAGTAGCGAAGAAGCTATTTGAGTACATCTTCCCTGGCGCTGGCGGAAACGCCTTTGATGGCAATGGGTTTTCGCCATTCATGGTGAAGAACATGCTGCCAACACAGGAAGAGGAAGACGAAGACGAAACGACCGAGGACATGGACCACAAACCTGTACTCGGTGCAGACACCAAGGACTTTGCAAATGAGCAACAAGCCGGGAATGGCAATGGTAGCGGGCCAGGCGCTCTCGAGCAGCGTCTGAAACCTACTATACATCTCGCAAATCAGAAGAAGCCATCAAAAGCCGACCAGAAGGGTCTAGGCATCTCTAACACGAGCCACGGACTTCATACCTTCGCCATCTTCCAGCACGGCGACAAATCCCGCACATCACTTTCCAGCGCTCGGTCCCCGCCTGCTCGTCAACCAATGACACCTCTCGCCCGCTCGCCCAGCGATCTTTCACTTGCACGCAGCAGCCTAGATGGCGACGACAAATCCAAGCGTTCGATGCTACTTCCGCAACGCGGCAATAATGGCGATGACAAGAAGAAGAAGGACAAGTCAGACAGTCGAGACCAAGAAGCCTCGGATGATCTGACTCAAATGATGAACCGCGCCTCCAACTACATGACACTCGCGTACGTCAAGATTCCCAGCATGGTGCTCTGTCTCTCCTATCAAGGACAAGGGAAGCGCAACCTGGAGGACGTCCACGATCTGGTTTTCACGATGCCAACGCTGGAATACCGGAACAAGACATGGTCGAACTTGGATCTCGCGCTGCAGTTGAAGAAGGATGTCATCAGAGCTCTAATCACTCACGCCGGAGCAATTCTCGGAAACAAGTTCAGCCATTACAAGCCGACTCGGCTACAGCAGTCGCGGTTGAGGGAACTGGTCAACAAGAGCACATTCATGAGTCCTACTTCTAGTTCAACGGGTCTGGTGGACGATGTTAGTGACACCAGTTCGCTGAGGGAGACGGCCAGTTTGGGAGACTCTTACCTTTCATCCTCAGCTGGGAGACCTAGTCGGGACAGCAGGCCGGCCAGCTCAAGAATCGCTCCAAGCATAACAGACTCAACGTCTGATGTGAGGAGATTTTCTGATGACGGCGTCGTGGCTGCGAATGGACATGCAACACCTCAGCCGCAAGCCAAAACACAAGCCTCACTCTCTCCCAGTGCTGCGGCCGGATTGGAGCCATCATCTTCTTCCACGCGCCAGCGAGCAAGTTCCATCCACAGACACCTTTCTGGGCTAGGCGATAAAGTGAGGCCTCATAGACGGAAAAGTGGAGCCGGGAGCAGTCAGCATGGAGCAGAGTCCGTGAATGAGGATCCGGAGGAAACGAGTAGGAAGCATAAACTTTTGCTGGGCGGGCAAAAGTTATTGGGGAGATTAAGGGATTAGTGAATTTCTTGTGTTTCTTCTTTGCATTCGATTCTTGTTTCTGATACCCTTCTCGCATGGCTGGGATTGGGGAACTCGGGGGCGCGAAGGATGACAGCATTTCGCATGGCATGGAGGGCGTTTTTGTTTTTCGTTTGATATGTATATATGCACTCAAAAGAACCTATTTGTCGAAGAAGGATTCTGTGCAAAGTCTGGAGATCTCGGTGCGCTTTCACAGGTACAGTCATTTATCATGGAGTGGATAGGTGTGAATACTACCTGGTAGGGTTAGGGTTGGGGTAGTACCTTTTTCAACGAACAATCATATTGTGGCTCTCGCCCTGGCGTTATGGCTACCAGAAGCAGTCTATTTGATTTCCATATCGTACTGAAGCCTTGACCGTGCCACCTGGTACTCGGACAAGTTGTTGGAAACGATTGTTGACGATGTCGATATGTGAGTTCCGAACATCCACTTGAGTCAACCAACGTGCCCTCCAAATCCACATGTCTACTAGTCATCCGATACCTCTGTGACAACTCAACATGACAGAAGCCATCAGTCAGCTTCAACGAATCACCGAAAAGCACAGTAGAATGCACACGGAGCACGCAAAAGCACAGAGCGACAGCCCTGCCATTCCGAAGTCTTATGAATGAAACAATGATATAACCCAAAGCCCCAAAGCCCCAACGCCACGCTGAACCGCTGAAACCAACCAAACCAACCCAAAAGCAATCAAGAACCCTCCTCAGGCCTCGCCTCAGCACCACCAAGTGCCTGCGCAACCTTCTCAATCCCCTCCAACTCATCCTTACCCATCCTCCTACCAGCAGCAAGCGACGCACCCGCCGAACTCTCCACATCAATACCCTTCCTCTCCAAAGCCCGCAAACTCTGATGATGAAGATAACGTCTCCTTCGCCCCTCAATAGACTCCTCATCATCGTGCCGCAGATTCCTCGCATTGGGTATAGTCTGCATAGCATCCTTCAATTGTGCGAGCAGCCTCTGCAATGCCGGGATTTGGTTAATCGCATATTGTGTATCTTGCGTCAACTGCTGCGATTGTGTAGAATTTGCAGACGCGTTCAAAAAGGCAAACGGTGCCGTGCTTTCTGCTCCATCGCCATTTGTTTCTGCTCCAATAAGCGCGCTCAGCTGTGAGAGCACAGCCGCATTCTTCGCTTCCTCAGCTTTCAGCATAGTGTTGAGCTTCGCCGTCTCGTTAAGTCTCCGACGTTGAAGCTGGACCTGCTCTGGAGACGGTACATTTTCCGCATCCGCGACGTCCACGCCTTTGTAATGGTCCAACCGGACCCAATTCGCGAGATTTTCCTCATCATGTCCAACAGCTAGAATGTTCCGAAGCGTGTAGATTTCAAACTTGTCAAAATCCTTGTCCACAGTCGCGTTCAACAGGCTCTCGAGCTTCACGATGCCGTTGTCGATTTCGTTTTGCTTGAGCTCTGCCAATGCATCTCTTCTTGCCTGCTCATTTGGCAGCGATTTTGAAACTGCACTCTCTAGTCTGAAGCCCAGCTGCTCGGCTGTTGTCCCACCGAAACCCTCCTCAATGGCATTGACTGCGCGGAAGACCAGCTCGTTGACGGTGTTGATGATGTCGTCCAGCAGTGTGAGCGGTGTATACCGGAAGTGTTCCGTCAGCAGGGCGGTGGTCGTATGATTGGAAGCCGCCATGGCGACGGTGATTGGTGATGTAGAAGAGAAGTGATGCTTGCCGGCGCAAAGCAAGGCGCGAAAGAAGTCAGACGCGTCCCAAAACACGACCCCACATGTTTGAGAGCCTCGGCCTCAGGCACAACATTTGAGAACATGGCACGCGAAACGCATATTCAAAAGTGTCTGTTCATATGCATGATGCTGTCTGATGTACACATGCCGCTGGCTACTGCAAATGGTCTGCCTCTGCCTCCAACGCCATCGCTAGAATGAACCGTAATCGCTCACTTTTCCTCTTCCCCGAATCAACACGAGCTACTGGCCCTTCTTGATGGCCGAAGACTGGAGCTTCTGAACTGTCGCAATCGCAGATGCAGAGTGCATGACGCTTTGATAGATCAACACTGTAAAGATGGTCAGCGATTGAAGACGTGGATCACAAGGTAAGTACTTACTTCCTGGGATGACGATCCAGATGAAGTTCATGAAAACAAAGTAGAACTGAAGACATTATTAGCCATGAACACAGAGAATGAATATGATCAAACTCACCCAAAAGTAGAACGCCTCAGGCCGAGTATAAGTGATCCCCAGCATGTAATGATCGAAGAAGCACGTGGCGTAGTAAAGAACATCGCCATAGAACTGCCCCAAAGACACGACCAACTGCAGAGGAAACCTCATCGGATGCCTCAAAATGATCAAAGCAGCCACAATCACACATCCAGGTCCCCAGCAAGTCGCCGTAACAGTCTCCATGCAAAGAACGAAAGCGTCATTGGTAAGGTATCGCGAATCAGAAAAGGCGTATTCCTTCCACATCTGGCCGATGAGCGACTGCTTCGCGCCGAGAGTTGCGTAGTGGCGGGCATAGTAGCCTTCGAAGAAGATGTGAATAGCTCCAGAGAGAACAAACCACATGGTCGTGAAGAGTTCTGTTCCAGTCAAGTTCGGCTGGACCTTCTTGGCCACGAAATAAGTTGCCGAGAAGAGGATGAGGCAGGCTCCGAAGAAGACGGTGAGCAGGGCTGGGACGCCCCATTCGTTCGCTGCATATCCAGCAATGTAGCTGCCGATGGGATAGTATGGGTTTTCGGCGATGGTGTGTGCCATTTCGGTCGCGTTAGACGCGATGTTCTCGATTACCGACATGGTAACCTTGATTGGCGGGGATTGGTGTGAAGTGAAGGAGGTGGTGAGGGTCGCTTGTCTCTGTTCCTGGGGGATTGATATTCTTGTAGAGTCAAGGAAACAATTTTGACAGCAAATCTTGCTTGCTGCAAAAACAGGCTGTTGAACAGCTGACGATGTAAAATGGTAGATGGCGTGGTGCGAGACGTGTCATTAAGTGTGGCAGGCGCTAGCCACCGGTGCCGTATGATGAGGCGCCAGCACAGCAATTTGATGAACACTACCATTGCAGTCAATGGCACTGGAAGGCATGATGGAGTATTGAAAAGAGCTCGCGGCATTGACTTTGAGTATTGGATGGCTCGAGTCAGCGACAAGTTTGACATGGCATGGGGTCACAAGTTTCCGAGCTTTACTTTTGCATCACCTACACACGAAAGCAGTCAAGTAACGCCGATGCACCCCGAAGCTCGCCATGAGCAGCAATCTTGAGTAGATAGGTTGTATTCGTTCCACTGTACCACAACCAGTGTAGAATCGTAGCAATATCCAAATCTGTCAGTTACCTTCAACCAATCCGAGCCAGCTCTTGACGGAAATAGACTCATGCCTCTTCGGCTCCGTTTATAGATTCGCTATGATTGCTGGATTTCATGGAACATGTTAGTATCCTTGCCGATAAGCGAAAGATGTACAGCATTTGAATGCATCGGAAAAGAATCTTCCCAAGAGCGGAGCTATCGCCTCTGCCTGTCTCTCTACTGGACGGGCTGCATACCCTGATAGGCTGTGGGCCTTTGGACGTCGCATTCTCCTCCGATGCGTCGACATGCTGTAGAGGTGTACTTCAGCAGCTGCTCTGTTGCAATCATCAGCTGAAGCATTCTCCCCGCTTTCCGTGAGGACGAATAGCTTATTGAGCATTGTATCGGCAAACTAGAAGAGGTAAGTTTGCGTAAATGGGATAGCCTATCAGAGCTAGGATCAGAGCAGTCATGCTAGAATAAGACCTTCGCAAGATTTTCAGAAAAAGTTCGGCACACATGCTGCTGTTCAGATGCGGTAGTACGCGTGATTGCAGGCAGAAACAGCCCAAACGATTGAAGTCAGCTATTGGCGGATCGATCGTTGAGATTCAGAAGACTTCTATCCAAGTATACTGCAGACAGTAAGTTAGAGCCGCGGATAATGAACGTGGCAGACATGACTGACCATTGAAGTAGAGTATTGCAGCATAAAACCATGCTCAGACAGCACTGTATCCTCCTCTGCTATTGCTACCGCCTTTCAGCTTATCCACAACGCTTCCACTCCAATCCTTAACCAGATATGGCAAGTCCCGAATCGCATCTCCATGCGGTAAAAGGTCCCAGCCACGTGCACCGTATCGATTGTAGTTCAGCCATGAGCCGAAGATGATGTATGAAGCAATCAGGAGGAACAGGATGATCAGGAACCATGTGAAGAATCCCCAGCCAGCAGTCTTCTTGCCACTTTCCGGTGCCTTATCTGCTTCACCTTCGCAAGCATACTTGGTCTTCCAGTTGAGGCGGAGAACACCCATATCGTCTTCATTTTTGTAGCTGACGAATTGTAACGCCTTGCCTGCGTCGAGGTCTGGCAGCGGACTATCATCCTCACCGCCATCATCGTCGTCCTCATCATCATCTGCAGTCTCCCTCTTACCCATTCTTCCATACGAGGTGAGATCTGCTGCATCCAACGACCTGGTCTTGTCGTTGAATCCCTCTGTGCCCTCCATCTCTTTATCACATTGGAATTCGATGATTGCTTTCTGCTTTACTTTTTCGTGCAATCCTCCATGCAGTATGGCAGTCAAGCCTTCTTTCTCCGAATCCGAGTTGCTATTCCCTCCCTTGATGCGCTCAAATTGAGGATCCAATCTCCGGCCCTCAGACAAATGGTATTCGCCAGCGATAGGAATTACCTGCGTCAAGGTACCTTCTTTATTGTCCGCCTCGTAATAGCGTTCCAGACCGCATACTCGCGTGCCTCCCGGACACTTTTTCTCCTTGGGGGTATCTGAAGGGTACGTGAGAGCTTTGCATATGTCGATGGTGAATGTGGTGTTCTTGATTGAAGGCGCCTTGTGTTCCAGGAAGTGGACATCTTTGGGTCCTCCTAGCTTCTCGAGGTTAAAGGACTGTTTATCGACCCGGATATGGTTACAGTCAAAGGCCGCCAGTATCGCTGCAGGCAGCAGGAGGAGCGTGGTCAACGCCGAAACCGAGGGCATGATGGTAGTGTCGCAATAGCGGGTATGGTATCGCTCAAAGGGGTATCCAAAGAAGAGAGAAAGAGACTGCGCTGGCTAGCGGTGAAGAATTCAGCCAACACCAAGTGAAAAAGATGTAAAATAGGAAGGTACCTTAGAACTAGGGAAGGTATGTATGGAAGATCCAAGTTCAAATGCTGTCGCTGCGCTGCCTCGTGGATGGATCTTGCTTTCTGTGAGATTATTAATACGAGGTTGTCCGAGCTCACAGACTGGAGACATCACTTCCAAGGTCCTATATGGATACTTCCTGCCCTCTTGCCTACATGGCAAAGTCGTCTTGAAATTGTGAGGTATGGAACATGCAGCCCTCGCTCGCCATGCACAATAGAAAGATGTCAGCCCAACGGACATCTGCAGCCATCCACTAGCTTTCACCATCGGCGTTTACTCCAGATCGTGCGGATACCTTTCTCTTCAACCACGCTCACCGACTTGTTCCATCTCCCGGAACCATAATCTTTCAGGCTTGTCTTTGAGGGAACCAGCAAATATGACATGTAGTGCTTTGATTTGCACACTGCTGTCAATCGACCGACTGAGCATCTAAGATACAGCTGAGATATCTAAGAGATGTCGGCAGCAGTTCCCGATCTCGGCACGATCGGACGCCCCTATGCGCGGCGCGCCATCACAAGCCTCAGCCTCAAACCTTCCTTTCCCGCGGGCACCACGCGTCATGATGTGCAGCATATGCAGTGCTAAGTAAACAGACAGCTCTAGGAGGTATCCATTATTCCCCTTGCCACCTCATCTCTCTCATTTCCCCGATAAGTTATGCCTCCGAACCAAGAGGAGAATGAACGACAGCCTCTGCTTGAACACGGGTCCGTCGACGGCGGAGAGGGTGGTGACAGCCGAGAACTGCTCGCGTTTTCAGAAGTAGACGCAGGGAATCCTCGAACATGGAGCAAACGAACCAAGATGATCAATGTCGCTGTCATAGCAGGCATGGCCAATCTCAGTCCCTTGGCATCTTCCATGTTCACGCCTGGGATTGACCAGATAGCCGAAGGGCTGAATACCTCCACAAAAGCTGTGATTGCATGTACAACAAGCTTTTTGATAGTGCTCGGTGAGTATTTCAAGTCAGGTCTTATACGCAGTTCTGCTTAAATCAAGTCCCGCGATCATTTGCTAACACCCCATCCCAGGAATTGGACCACTCATAATAGCGCCTCTCTCGGAAACATTCGGCAGGAGACCGCTGTATCTAATCTGCTTCGGCCTATTCTCCCTCCTGCAGATTCCATGCGCCTTGAGCCCGAACATAGCAACATTGATCGCCATGCGAACCCTTTCTGGATTCTTCGGCTCAGTGGGCATTGCGAATGGCGGTGGCTCGCTCTCCGATATGTTCGAGCCCGGCCAACGCGCTGGAGTCTACGGATGGTACCTCCTAGGACCTTTAATGGGACCAACACTCGGTCCCCTGATCGGTGGTTTGATAGTCCAGCGATTAAACTGGCGCTGGATCTTCTGGGTCCTCACAATATTCTGCAGCATAGTAACCCTAAGCGCCTTCTTCTTCCTAAAAGAAACCTACGCCCCCGTCCTCCTAGCCCAGCGAAAAGCCCAAATCGAAACCGAAGAAGGCACCTCAGGAAAATATCGTTTCGAAGGCGAAGATTACCGACCCCTACGCACCAAACTTCGATACTCCCTATTCCGCCCCCTGCGAATCCTACTCCAACCAATCGTCCTCACAATGTCCACCTACCAAGCAATTCTCTTCGCCACAACTTACAGCATCTACACCAACATGCAACCAATCTACCAAGGCGAATACGGCTTCAATACAGAACAAGTAGGCCTCCTATACCTAGGACCAGGACTAGGTTTCCTCTCCGCAGTCTGGTTCCTCGTACCGCGAATCGACACAGTCTACAACAAATTATCAGCCCGCAACGACGGCAAAGGAAAACCAGAATATCGCCTACCATCAGCGAACATCGGCTCGGTATTCGTGCCTATCAGTCTATTCTGGTTCGCTTGGACAGTTGAATATCACGCTGCATGGTACGTCTCGATAATCGCGACGTTCTTCTACGTAAGTATTTTCTGGGCTCCGTTGCTATTTTTTGCTTTTGATTTAACGACTTTGTCATAGGGAATCGGGCAGGTCATCATCCTAAATACCACCACAAACTACTACATTGATTGTTTTGAAAAATACGCCGCATCTGCTATTGCCGCCGGTGCCGTGTTCAGGAGTCTGATCGGTGGCATAGTACCTTTGTTTGCACCTGGACTGTTTGATAAGCTAGGATATGGATGGTTGGTCCCACTCTCTCATTCGACCTCTTCACATGCTGACTGATTTCCAGGGGCATCAGCGTGTTCGGTTTCCTCGCGCTCGCAATAGCGCCGGCTCCACTCATATTCTATTCAACAGGAGCTACGATACGTGAGCGATTTGCGATTGACATGTAGAAAGTGGAAAGTTCATAATGTAGATATGACAAAATCAGCCCAATACTACAGACAGGGCTATTGTTTGTCAGGTGACCGCCTTAAACAGTGTAGATTTGCCTTAAGCATCATCTGCCACTCCCATTCTTGGCAATGTGATACCACCCGAAACACCAGAATATTTCCACGGATTCTGATCCATTCCATAATCATCAATTCCATAGGCATAGGCCGTTAACATGATTCAGTAGTCCTAATACCGGGGAGGTTGTGGGGCACCGTACTGGCTTTGGCCAGGATATTGCCCCTGAGGCGGCCGCTGCCCGACTGGTGGCTGACCATAGCCGCCCTGCTGTGGAGCGCCACCATATTGCTGGGGAGGTCCACCATATCCCTGCTGTGGAGGTCCACCGTAACCTCCCTGCTGCGGTGGCGGTCCGCCATAGCCACCTTGTGGACCTCCGTAGCCCCCTTGTGGTCCACCATAACCTCCCTGCTGTGGTGGTGGTCCTCCATACCCGCCTGGAGGTGCACCGCCCATGCTGGTCTTCTCGTCTTTGGTATCGTAAGAAGGATCAATAGCTCCAAGTATCAGCTTGATCATCCAGAGATCCGGAGTCAAATCGACAGGAGGCTGGGCTCTGGCCATCTCAGCGGATTCGTTCTCGTAGTTGGATGTACAGTCCACTTCTCCTCCAACCATTGGATCGTTGTCGAGCTTAGCGAGAAACTCCGTTGCTTTCTGGTCGTTGCCAACCTGTGCGAATTGGAACGCAACAGCACCCTTGCCGTACTGAGACCGCGTTGCTGACTGGACAGCATACTGCACTGTTTCTATCAGAGTGTTCGCGTTCTCACCAGCAGGCTGTCCGTCAGTGATGCTGATGATGAGGAGAGGCTTGCGCATCTGGCCGCTGTTGAGCTTCTGGACGAGGATCGGGTCTACGACCTTCTTGCGCAGTTCTGGAAACACATTAGTACGTCTCGCTGCTGCAGAGAATGAGATGGATCGTACCGGTGCCAAAAGGAGTTAATCCCTTATATCTCTTCCGCGACAGAATCTGCGCAACCTGCTGCTCACTCCTAATGCCAGAGACCTCCTGTGGTGGCATGTCCTCATTCATGAATCGCAACTCGATGCCATCGTCGTCGAACAGCGTTGCGGCGAAGACTGATCGTTGCAAAATAAGCTGGAGATCCTTGATTCGCTCGCCATTCTCCTCGAACGACATTGAGCCGCTGTCATCTACGTAGATGATTACGTCGTACAGAGCAAGTCTCACGATATCATTTGCAATCTCCTTCTGAATGCGCCAGGCCTGGCAGAGTCGATCGACTTGTTGTGCAGCGCGTGCAGCTATCTGTGGGAGTGCTTGGGCTCCGGGCGTGCCCGGTCCGTAGAATCTGCCAAGCTGCTTTTCCTGAATGGCTCGCTCCAATTCACGTTGATATCCGGCGACATCATTGGGACCACTCATCGAGGCGCCACCGGGAGGTGCGCCATATTGTCCTTGAGGTGGTGGAGGACCGCCATATTGCTGCTGTCCTTGAGGCGGAGGAGCGCCGTACTGTTGCTGTCCTTGAGGAGGAGGAGCGCCGCCGTATTGCTGTTGAGGAGGAGGACCGCCCTATAGAAGATCACATGTCAGCAAAGCCCACAAAGCCGCGATCATTCCATGTCTTCACGAACGTATCCGCCTTGCTGTTGTTGTGGGTATGGTGGCTGCTGGTAAGGCGACGCTTGTCCTGGATATGGGCTGCCGGCTTGCGGATATGGACTTCCACCCTGAGGCGGCGGTGGAGGTGGGCGCGAGTATTGCTGCTGCTGCTGACCATATGCGCCAGGTGCGGGCGACTGATATCCAGTGTTCTGTTGTGGTGGTTGCTGCTGAGGGTAGCCGCCTGGTTGCAAAGCAGAAGGCACCTGTCCGGGAGCGAGACCTTGTCCACCGGCGGCTAAGCGTGACGCAAGAGGCATATCGGGTGCGGAAGGTGTAGAGGATATCAGGTGTGGTTGAAAATGATGTTCCAGACGTGGTCGCAGTTGGGGTTCCAAGAGGGTGTTTTTGCGGGAAAAGTGATGCAAGTCGCAAGAAAGAAGGAAGTGATTGCGTAACTACTGACCTGAGCTCCAGCTCCACTGTTGTAGGCCTGGTACTGCTGCTGCGGCTGACCTGGACCTTGACCTGGACCTGGCTGCTGCGCCGAATAGTTCGACACGGCTGCGGCACCGCCTACACGCAGTCACAATTAGTTAGAATATGAGCACGAGACTCGACAAGCCGGGACTGACCTTGAGCTGCCGCGAGTTTGGAGGCGAGCTGTTCATCGGATTGTCAGTTTGCGCTGCTGCAATTGCGGGCATCTTCTTGCCCCGCGGAACGATGACGCAACTTACGCCCATGTTTCTGTTTCGTTGCTGGATTTGGTGGTGATGGAAGGTGATCGCTCTGCGCAGAGAGTTATTGCAGTTGGAGAGAGTTTTGCTTGAGTGTCTTTTGAGCTTGTGATGTCGAAGGAGGAAGGAGACGTAGCAAACAGGACAGGATGCTGTGCTGTTGTAAGGTATCCGTGCCCTTCTGCAAACGTTAGCGCTAAGGCTGTGCCGCACATGTCAATAAAAATCACAGATTAATGAAAATCTCTTTTAACACGTACTATTTCACTACTGTTTGACGCGTTGTTTCGTGTTGTATAATGTCTATATACCTAGAGGAAGAGGACCGTATTATAGATATAATTAAGTAGTTAGCTAACTATCTAGAAGTACTACTACTTACTTAGGTAGCTATTACTTTCGATGTTAACTATTAAAGGTTAAGACGACGTAACCTAGGCCTTCTAAGCAAGAGTAAACGTATAGTAACGAACTAGAAGCTTATAGACGAATAAGAGGAGGCTATTATTATATACCTAAAGAGATATAACGAAATTAGAGTATCTATATATATTAAAAGCCTAATAATCTTAGTAAACTCGATCCTCCGGCTATCTTATAACGGTAAGGGCGATCTACTAACGGTATCTAAGATATAGGCCTTACGCTAGCTAGAGCGGTATCTAGAGTAGATAAAAAAGAAGGTAGTTCTATTAGACGCGTTAAGAGTAGCGATATACGAGCTTAGTAATATTTAGTAGTAGTTTAAGTACTTCTATAAGGTCTATACCGAGTATAGTATCCTACCTTCTAACTTATAGAACATAAATAAGATAGGATTTTGTATTAGAGTTACTCGTAGACAGACGGTTCTTATATAGTATCTAGACCGTAGAAACTTCCTACCTACTATAAATAACTATAAAAGTTTAACTGTAGTTAAGGCTATGTCTACTACTAGAGCTATAATACTAGCTATGTTGATTTTAACCGGTAAATTACACCTATCTACGTAGTTTAATAACCTTAACGACGATATACTAGTTAGAGTAAGCGACTTAGGCTATATAAACGACGTACTTAGACTAGAGTAGGCTAAGCACTTTAAAAAGTACTCTAGAGTTAGTATATAAGGTATAAAGCGGCTACTTTTGCTAGATAGCTATAGTAGTTACTATACGAAGGAGTTCCTTAAGTTTTACGACGATAACCTTATTATTATAGTTATATTACTATCTTATATAACGTATATAATATAGCCCTTAGATATAGTCGTCTTTTAGCCCTATAAATACTAGTATATAGAGGCTATTAATAAGGCTATTCGGCTTAGCTATACGGACTACTATAAACTCGAGTTCCTTATAGACTTCTAGCGGTTTCGACGTAAGGCTCTAAAACTACGAACTCTATATTTAGCCTTTAAGGCAATAGGGCTATATCTATTTAATCTAGAGGTTATACTATCTAAAATACGTATAGAGTTAATATAGCTTAACTTAATAGAGCGAGAAACTACTCTACTACTAGTCGATATCTTTAGTATACTACGTACGGCTCGTTCGTTTAAGCGCTTTACGGACGTAATTCTCCTTTAGGAAATAAGCGATCCTATACGTCGTAGATTAACTACGTTATTAAAAGGTATATATATCTAAGCTATAGATAGTATAGTAGTAAAAGAGGAACTAAGTAT